>CM031235.1:860018639-860055561 GCA_018340775.1 Taxus wallichiana var. yunnanensis
GGACATTGTAATCTATATTTGCCCAAAGTTCACATGGTTAAAATGTTGGTAGATCTTGTTTAGAACTTAATGAAAATATTGATGAACTCTTACATTGGAATGTTAGTATATTTACAAAAATATATATACATACTAGATTCCATTTTGTTGCCAAAAAAAGAGAGGTATTGATAAGTGATACTATTAGTGTATACCTTCTTCTTGTAGTATGAATGGAAAGAGTTAAGTTTTATTGAATTTCCAATATGCCAATAGAGTAGATTACACCCAAACTCTATCATGTTCTCTCTTCATTTAAGAATTTCTTGTGAATCCTTTGCGAATCGTAAAAAGGGAAATGAAATCGATTCTTTTGGAAACCCATGTTATGTTATTGAATTGTGAAGAAAGAAATCATGCAAAGTTTCTAGCTTAATAAGTCACCACCACATTTCAATTAAAAGGAAACTAATATTTTAATTATTAACCATGTCTAAGAGAATTAAGTTTGTCCCTTATTAGAAACTGTATCATTAGTGGAGCAGTTATGAAACATGTATGCATTGACTGCCATGTATAGAGCAGGTCGCTTTTGACAGTTTTTGAGTGTCTCAAGGAAAATGCGTGTTTGTTTCTTACATCGTACATGTAATTTCTCGTTTCCATCTCTGGGTGGCGCCAAAGAAGCCTTATGCACCGTGAAGAGCAAGTGAGTTTCCATGGCAAGCTGATTTAAGCTCTCTGCTTCTCATGTTTTTTTTTGCCTCGCTTGTTTATCCTTTAGTTCGAGAGCTTATTGGCAAATAGAACTATAACAAAGAAAAATCTTTGCAATGCCATAATCTCTTTGCTTAACTATTGCCATTAGCTCCTTAAAGATACTATTTTCTGACAGAGATTAGGGCAATAGATTTCAAACATTTTTTTGTTTACAGATTAGGACACTGCGAGTGGTCTTAGCTTCACAAATATCAAGCCGCATGGCAGCCTCGTGATCTGCCCAAACAAATGTAAAGTTAGTCCCAAAATCAAGACTAGTCAATCACCCTTAAATCGTGTCTAAGAGAATAACCGCTAATATGCAAAAAAATGATGATACGTTTCAAGAGATATGCACTGATAGACAACTCGATACACAAAGCGACCATCATGTCACAAAGAATATTTAAATTGTTGCAATGCTTACTAAGATTTTGAACGTTTTTTTTATAGACTAGGACACTGCGAGTGGTCTTAGCTTCACAAATATCCAAATTTCTGCATGGTAGGTCTCGCCACTACCCAAACAAATGTGAAGTTAGTCTCAAAATCAAGACCGCTTAATCACCCTTAAATCATGTCTAAGAGAATAGTCGTTAATATAAAAAAAAAAATGATATGTTTCAAAGAAAATTCCTAATGATAACTTGATACACAAAGCACCGATCTGTCACAAAAATATTTAAACCGGCCGCAATGCTTGCAAAGGCGAAGTTCTGTGGTCGCCTATTTAACAAACAAGGGCTGCAATAGACATAGCAATAGTGTTGGTTTATGAGGTCCATAGTTGACAGATGATGGCGTTTCCTACCTCCTCCCTTCTCACCACACCGTGCAAGCAATCGCGTCCCTTGACCATTCTCGATATGAAATGTACTTACCTCTATGAGATTTTCCACCTCCTCACGCGGCCAAGGGCAGTTGAAACTGGTAACACGCCTTCCTCATGCGCCTGTAGCTTCAACTGCGACCACCCTTTGGTCTGCACGCGGCCGGGACGGTGGAATGATGACAGGGCGGCTGGACAGAGGCTCAAGATTTGCAAAATCATGGTAAATGAATGCTTGATGCGGCGGGAGGAAGGTTTTAATGGTTGACAGGGTTGGGTGGCCACCCCAACCATAAAATTTAAACTTTGTTTGAAAAGTTAGACGTGACAAAGACTTTGGTCTTTCATTTTTTTTATGTATATGTTTATTCTACTTAAGAAACACGTGTAGCTGTATAGGCTAGTTTAAGTGTTAACCACTATAAAAAAATATTAGTGACACATAATACAACCTTCATATAATAAGCAAACTGGATATAAATAAGGTGCTATGTACAACTAAACACATAAAGACATACAATGTAGTAATATAATGTCGAAGTATATATCTTATTGTATGATTTTCCTTGATATATATATATATATATATATATATATATATATATATATATATATATATATAACATAATGTATTAAATTCATGAGATAACGTAATGTAAATGGATAATAAAACAAAAATAAAAATCGAGTGGATAGTATATTCATTTCATAACAAATTATACCTTACTCTAAGGTTAACATTGAAAACACTGCTATCATTGCGATATCACCAGACATTAGACAAAGCAACTCGAAAGACGACCCTCCTTTCCTTTTTGTGAAACGTCGAATGAGGTTAAATTAAACATCATCATTCCCAAAGCATTACCGAGACTCAAGCTTTTGGTTCGAGCTCGTATGAGCACACCCTTTTGTAAAAAAAAAAAAATTATCGCATTTCGGGTTGTACTGCGTCGCCAAGCGCAAAGATCGCTCTTTGAGCGGCGCTACTGTAAACGCTCACACCTATCAAGGACAATGTACTCTTTTTTGACAAGACAACATGGAAGTCCAATCCACATGACACACTCACAACTAGGGCATCCCATGGGGAATTTCTTGTTAAATTTTCTTGTTTACTAAAGTGTCTCTTAATTCTTAACTTACGTTCTTATAAAATTTCATGTAATGATTCACACAATTCTTTTCACAAGGGAGAACTTCTTTATTTTCAACGGTTGACTAAATAGCTTAAGGCCAAGCTTTCTAAACTGGGATCATCAATTTGATGTCCAAATCTTTCTTATTCATTTGATTTTAGAACATTTTCCATTTCTTACAAGGTTAATTAATCTTATTCAAGCCACTAACACAAGTTCCACACCTCTGTTGCACAGGTGAAGGCATAAGTTCCGATTGAGGGAAGTACCGCTTAGGGTTCATAACAATAACCTTCTTGTTTAAGGATCAAATTTTGACCTTGCTTAAGAAATATCACCATGAATTAAGGCATGGGTTAATAGAACAGGACAACAAAATTTAGCTTCAGGGTCACATGGTTTACTATCCATCTTTTATTGAGGTTAAGGGTTTATCAAGATTGGTTAAATGTTCCATCTAGACTTTACTTAATTAAGTTTGACAAAGGAAAACATTCCAAACGATAGAGAGAGATTTAAGGTTTAATTAATCGATTTCCCTCCTACTTATTAAATCCTATCATCTTCTAAAATCTAACCATTGCTTTCACCATGAGGTCATTTAAGATTTCACCATAAAAGGATAATGTTTATTAGCTTGGCTCGAATAAAAAAAAATAATAATAAGTTATCATATTTCGTTACAAAAGATAGTTTCCTCTTGATTGTTCCAGGTCTCAAAGGTTATCAAGTAGATCACATCTACATTAATATGTTCATATACATAAATTTTGGTTTAACTTTTATCAGGACTATCCAGCTCACTTCATAGTGCTTACAAACTCATTGCTACTAAGCCTTAGGAGGATTTACAACTCAACATTTTAACTCAAGAGCAAAGTTTAACAAAGACTCGTTTGGAAACAAAACAAGGTTATATCAATTCATTCCAACATGATGCACAAATCAAAGGGACATACCATCTCTATTGAACCATGATTAGGGAGCAAGAGAGTAATAACATGGGACATGCCCCGCTACTATACTAAGGGTTAAAATTCACTAGAATATCCCATAACCAAGCGGAAATCAAATTTCATCTTTCACATGATAACCAAACAAGCCAAAGTTTCAACAGATTACTGACAACAATACTCTACAATACATTTACTAGAGCACTCGACCCTTCTTCTAAAATGTCCAAAAGCCCTTTCTAAATTTTTATAACATAATACACATTCATACAAAGGAACATCATAACCAAGATTGATGCAATAATCTACAAGTCTTTCCATCATCTAACCACGTAAGCCATCAAAGCAACAATTAATAACTCCGAGTCGGTTCGAGAATCGAGCAAGATAAGACTATACATAGCAACAATAAGCTACTAGCTAACAATACCATGAAAGGAAACATTCTATTTCAGGAAATGGATCAAAGTTCTAACCTCTAACAACCTTTTGAAACAAGATATAATTTTCAACATATCAACTAAGAAGAAATCCATAAGTTTTAGTTATGAAGAATACCTCGAAAACTACAAAAGTTTGACAACCAAATACGCAAGACTATGAAATTTAAATGATTAGACACAAGAGTTGAGAGTATTAGGATTTCAATTATGTGATCCCGTAGATTACGTGATTGAAATCTAAGGTGTAACCCATCAATCCACATTCTCAAGGAGAAGTCAAAAGATTAAAACCAGACCCGATCTTAGCTGCCAAAAAGAATATAGTTTTGGAATCGTTCCGTAGGGCCATAGGCCTAATAGGCTAGAAAAGAACAACGAGGGTAAAACAAAGTTCCATCATGTAATCAAAAAGGTTTAAAGGATGAAAAACTTATATTCAAACCCACAACCATTATATCCTAGGTAATAAGTGACTTCATAGCTAATAACGATGAGAGGAAAGGATGGTAAGAATGTCCGGAATAGGCATTGCCTAACAGTACCACGTACACGAACATAACCGAGGCCTCGGAATAGCGACAAGCCTCATTAATACCCAAGTTGAGTAGGCAATCTAGTATTCTAAACACATCCTTGCAATTTTCATAATACCTTAGATTTATAATCCTCCCGTTCTAGAGGAACATAGCCATGAATCTAGACTTGGTTGAAATTTTCCGACATCAACTCACTTCCTAATATCATAAACGATGTATACAAAGGGAAAGGTCTCTCAACTCTCCTTAATTTACATCTCATCACTAAGTTTATGGCAACCTATGCAGTGATTAAACACATAATATACCATCGAAGATAGATATCCTCCAATAATGAACTTCTATAACGATGTTATTACAATTATTACGTTCGATACATAGACAAACTATTCCATAGCTTCTCTTCCCTTTTTAGACAACAAAATATATTCACGACCTTCCATCACAATCAATCTAAATTTGTAATGAAAGGTCACTCATCAAGAAGGAAGTACAAAACAAGTTTGACTAAATTAAGGAACTTCATGTTACCTTAAGCAGTTGATGAAAACCTTAACTTTCACGAACCGTGAAAGATATTACCTTACTCCATCAAGGCATTATGTCTATACATAATTAAATCGATCACACAAGGAATCATCAACATACCATATCTTAACACCATAAAGGTCATTAATTTTATCAAATTTTACTCATAGAAAGAGTAGAATCAAAATGGGGTTCTATCAATAATTTATGCCCTTCTATCAACCCAGGACATAATTTCGGTCCAAAACTTCCTCCTTAACAAGCATATATATTGAACTTCTAATTTCCAAAGGCCCTAATAATTTGCACAATACACGAAGTGCATAACCACGCTTATCATAAAATAATAATAATAATAATTTAACTGTATGTTTTCCTCTAGGGCAACAACATAACAGGAAACCAATACTAGTCAACGCCTGAAATGTTCTAGGGCGATTACATACCTAGGTTCACCAAAGAAACAAGTGACATTTTTGTAGAAGGAAGTAACTTTAAATTAAATTATATATATATATATTTCATATGATCAATCAAAGCATACACTGGAACCTTTGTTTGTTTTATATATATATATATAAGGGTTTGATAGACGTCAACAAGAACAATCAATAGAGGAAAATCCGTAGTAACAAAAACTGTTAACCATGTATCTTTGAACGCAAATCCACAAAATCACGATTTAAACCAATTTCTAGAAAGAAAAGTTTCATTTCAAGAGGTTATTAGATACTAGCATATTATGTATATGGTTAGTCTATCTTGCCTGTTTTAACGCATCCAGTAGGGACTGCTACAGCCACACGCCCTTCGCTTTATCCTCTGCTTCACTAGTCTTTTCTTGCAATATACCACACCAGGATTCCCTTTTGAAGGCACGACTAGAAGGATGCAATAGGTGGCTGTCCAAACACTAGATTGCTTCAATGCACCGCTTTGGGGGTACAGTAATGAATCTGTCACATAGCCTATAAAGCATCGACGGAACCGGATTTCGCAATGCCTTCGAATCTATATCAGTAACCAAATACCCGTCATAAGGGCAGGCCCTAGTAGTACTCAGCACATAAGCTAGGCAAGGCTTGCAGTAAAGATGTGTGCATCGGGTTTGCAAAGCCTCATTAGGGTAAACAAGCTGCCTACAAACTGGACAGCAAACCAATTTATGAGAAGACAGAGGCCGTAGTCGGTGGAGCAGCTGAAGAGGAATAACTCAACGGAGGTAAAAAATTGTGTGAAGGAGACGAAACAGAAGAAATATCTCCATTTCCACAGACAACAACAACCTTGCCAGCAATCATCACATCAATGGCTCTCATCAGACCATCTAGCAGAGGGTGCCTGCATCCATACAAGCTATCGAACTTTGTCTCGAATACTGAAATCATTGTCATTAATAGCAGGGAAGAGCAGCGATCCAATAGCTTGCATCTGGTACAGCCTGTGAACACCAGTAGTTGTTTCCTCAGATACAACAACCAATCTTTCCTTCCTCTTGTGATATATGTGGACAACATCAAACTCTCGGTGCAAAGCTGTAGCTTGTAAGGTGTGATAATTCCAACAGCACCCTTTATGCCTGCCAACATAGTGACTCGTTGAAGATGCTCATATAATTGCAAAGCAAAATGTGCTTCGAGAATATTCTGATATGAAACAGATCCACGCCTAGGGGATTCTCTCCCATGAGTTACATCGAACAACAAGAAGGTCTCAATAGAGAGTCTCTGTAAATAAATTTCATCAGGTCTGCTGGAACACTCTCACTGTCACAAGGTCGATTTTGACAGCAATATCTTGAAGGAGAATCCCGAATTCGAGGATGCGTTCAATACTGAACAGACAACAATAGATTTGGACAACCTGCTTGCTGGAAGCGCTCAAAAAGGGCTTCCACCAACTGTAACAAGCCCGTTCACTGGCTATTTACTGCTGCAGGTAGTTGCTGTGGATCCCCAACAAGAACACACCTTACAGCTCCCAAGGAAAGTGGAAGTAACACGCCTACTTCCCTAGCTTGTAGCTTCATCTATAACCACCATATCAAACCCATGGGCTAGGCGCTGGAATAACTTCTGGTCGGAATAGAAACAGTAGTGAACGCACTCTCAGCCTCATTGCAAAACTTTCCTCAAGGTTTGATCGAGCTTCTTCCATGTTAAATTCACCACCTGGACAGAAGCGACTTTCCAAAATGAAAAGGAAAGACAACTCAACTAAAACTTTATCTCGTTCATCTACTACATTTATAAGATTTTGCAACAACTAATCACGATGGTCGCGTGCGTACAACTTGAACATCGGGATCAACACCAATAGTTCCTTGAGCTCGCCACCATCGTAGCAGCACTGCCGCACTCACTCTCTCTCCAGGCCACTGATTTCCTGAGATAAGTTTACTTCTCTACCCTGTAGCTGCTGCAAATAGCGAACCACTTCCTCACGGCACTTTCCAGGCGAAGATCAGTTCTGCGCTCCACTGAAGCTACCTGTACAGCACGATTTTTGGAGACCCGCACCCACCTGCATGCATTGAAGGAGAATCAGCACGAGATCTTGGCGAAGAAAAACGGGGCTCCACCCACTCCCATCTCCCTCACGCAAGGACAACAAAGAAAACGCGGTGGTCAAATATGCAGGCCGGGTGGTTGGGAGGAGGCCACGGTGGCGGGCAGAGAGGAAGGTGGAAAAAAGATCGATGCCCACTTTGGGCATTACGCAGTTGTTATGGGAAGCATTCATGCAGTTGTTACATCGATAAGGTATTTAGGCAAGGAGGAGAAGATGAAGACCAAAAACGTTTTCAACAACTTCTGGAAAATCTCAGAGATGCGAATCCAACACTGGATGATTGGATGTTGTTAATGAGTAGAACAAGTCCTGCATTAGACAAAAATAGCAATGAAGAATTCTATAATAATATTCACTTGATGGCGACAAAGATTAACGTGAATAACCACAACAAAAAAAAATTGCATTCACTAAAAAGACTGCATGACGTAGCATTGCAACTAGAACATGTACCACCAACACACTGGCAGGAGGTCTGAATGACGAACTTGATTTAGAATTATTAATTTCTAATGATGCAAGGGTTATGCTAACATCCAATCTTTGGATAGAAGCAGGTCTTGTAAATGGAGCTTTGGGATATATTCGAAGCATAGTATATGCACCTGGTAGTGGTCCACCGAACCCGCCAACATATGTAATGGTTGAATTTGATAGTTACTTTGGAATATCATTTGAAGATAGAACTCCACGTACCATCCCAATTACACCAATACAGAGGGGACGCACACACCAATTACCCTTACGGTTGGCATGGGCATTGACGATACATAAATCACAAGGTTTGACTCTTTCCAAGGCTACAGTTGATATTGAAGAAAGAGAAACAATGGGGTTAACATTTGTGGCTATATCTCGAGTGAAGTCATTACAGAGTCTAAAAATATCTCCGCCATTTTCATATGAGCGCTATGCAAAGATGAAGAATGGAAAACTACTTTCGAAACGGAAGGTTGAGGAAAAAAGACTTATGTCCTTGGAATGTAAATAATATACCATGTGTAACACACATTGCATTCTATGAATTTGTCATTACATGTGACGTACATTACACATTTCAATTCATATGAAAAGATTGTATTTTTTTAACTTGATAATACGGTTACTAATAAAATCCATAAGAACTTTGTGTATTATAGACCTTCCTTTTTTGCTCATACTCATTCTCTTAAGAGATATGGTTCCTCCTTTAAATGCATTTATGATGTTCCTTGTAAGATATTTGATTTTATTCATGCACGAACAAAATTCCCCCTTATTTTCCGTACTTTATTTTAGGTATTATTTTCTACAATTCCACAGTTGCTACTAGCATACCTATATTTATATAAATATATGTAATATATGCCGAGAGGTATATATTACATATATTTATATATTATATAAATATATAGGTGCCTTGTGAACTTCACCTCTCGGCATATTTTACATACATATAGAACATAAATCAAAACATGACATGTAAAATATGCCGAGAGGTGAAGTTCACAAGGCACCTATATATTTATATAATATAGGTATGCTAGTTTTTAAATTACTTAAAATCATTTATTCCTAAAAGATCATTTTTCCGTGTGTGTGTATAATTTTAATTTTTAAATTTGTGTATATATTTTTTAAATTTATTTTTTTATGTTATGTTTAATAATATTTAAGTGTTTATTGAATTTAAGATTTGAAATTTTGGCTTTCCTGTATATATCATTATCAAATTTATTTTTATTTTAATAAAATTCAAATTAAATGTTTATGTAATTTAAGAGTTTAAATTTTCCTGTTTAAAAATCCTAGAATTATAATTTCCATATTAGTGAACGAAAATTAATTTTCGTTTGCATATCTATCTACCAGCTCACTAAAATGTAAACTCTTAAATTCCAGAAACACTTTGTTGAATATTATAATAGTATCTATTAAAAAAATTAAATATTTCTGCTCACTAAAATCAACTTAAAACAGTCGCCTCAATGTCTATACTAAGAAGTGCAGGGGATCTAACAATATATTCGACATGAACTAATCAACTAATAGAAAATACCTTTTCACAAGAACAGGGAACATAATCTAATGTTTTTGCATCCTCTAAAGACACATTGTTATTGTAACGTTTTTGCATTTAACGACCGTGAAGAATATAACATTAGTTTGGGTAATCATCACACAGGGCAAAGAAAGGTTATTGTTAAGAGAATCTTGGCCATAATTAATTAGTTGGGGTTCATTATCACACAGGCCAGAAAAAAGAGATCATAGTTGTCGCAAATTAACAATAACAATTATTTTTTCCGGTCCTATCAACAGAAGATAAAGTACTGAACTACAAAAGGCTTCAAATTTTGTCACTAGCAGTTCCATGAAGTACACACCACATACGGATTGTTGGTGAAGGTTCGGAAACTTTTAAGGAATAGAGATCATGTTGAAACCTACAAGGTAAATGGATGCACATTCCAAAAAATTAAGAAAGTGAATAACAAAAAGGATAGTTGAAATTTAATAAACAACCGAAAGATAATACATTTAAATTTGCCCTACCCCATTATTCCTGCCCCAACAAAAATTACTTAGAAACAAAGTTTAAAAGATAATAACGGACATACATATGCAATAAAAATCACAAAGCTGAACTTTCTTTGAAGATATCATATGGGCCCTGCTCTCTGAACATACTCCTGCCCTCGATCATACAGAATATATCAATCACTGAAAGGGGACAAACCGAATAGGGCAGAAGCATTTGAGGGGGCCAGAAGTACTAAAGAAGGAAACCCCTAAGGGAGAAAAAAGTGAGAAGTATCTAGTATCAAGTGATAAACAGACCCAAGCATTTATGAGCCTCTACTTATTTGATATCGGCTTGGGATAGCCACAACCACACATTTTGAAAAGTAGTTTATTTATTTATTTTAGCTTCCATGTTTCATAAGAATGTCCTTTTCCCATTTCAGATGATTGATTCAAAATAAACAAAAGCAAGTAAAACCTTTTCCTCAGCCATCCAAATCTAACAAGGTAAAGAAACAACAATTTCCCCTTTTTGCAGACCAATAAAAAAAAGAAAACAGCGGTTCAGGTGGAGGAACAAGGAAACAACCAGTGTGCTCAAGGAAAGGCAATAGAATCAAACACAATATTCCATCTCAAGGCATCATTTCAGGTAAGAGATCATTTATTTCATGAAATTGAAAGAGGATAGCAACAATATTTCAAGGACTAGTCTTAACATGCCTGTATGCATTCTTTTCCCCAAGTCGCATCCACAAAATAGAGTCGCGAGTCTGCTAGGATAGACAGTCCTTCCCTTTTCCTCTACTTGTAGAATGCCCATACTCCCTTTATTTCCATGTTTTCTTCCTGTCTGGCATCCAATAATGGCTCATGACTCACGTTTTTTGGATAGGCAGGGGTACGCAGCAAAACAAAACACCCTGCAAAACAAGAAACGGTCTGCTAAAAAAACCAAGCTAAAATACACTCATCCAAGGCAAATAACAACCTTAGAATAGGAAAGGAAGTCCACCCTGAGCAGTAGGAGGAAGGACTTGCCCCAGTTCACGCCAGCAAGATTCAACGCCCCTTCAAAACCAGGAACAAGTCTACAATTTCTCCTTCATCAACACATGCTGCCTCCCCACAGGGTGCTCCATCTCTGCAAGGCGTTTATAGCTCAACAATACACACAACCAACGACTATGGAAGGAGAAGGTAACAAAAATACAGAGAAAAATGTATGCGGCCAGCAGGGAATGACAGCTTCTTCCCCCAAACGTGGGCTAAAAAAAAACATGGCGTGAATAAAACATAGAAGGTAGCGTGGGTCAATAAAAGTAGCGTCGGATTTGATCGAAGGACAACAAGAAAAGACAGGAAAAACAAAAAAGGCGGTCACCTTCCCAAATGGCATTAAGACCAATTCAAGGAACAACACGTCTTCCCCTTACAAAAATTAATGGAGAGGCAGGTTCCCATCCTCCAACGCACCTCCACAACTGTCCAAAATTAAATAAAACTAGATTGTGCACTGAAAGAAAAAAAAAAAGGTGGCATGCGTGGTGCCTCCATACAAACAAACTTCTTACCAAAAGGATACATTTACAAAGCATACAATGGCGCCACCCATGAACAAGCTCCTCTTACACGAATCGAGGCTCAGGCATGAGGGAAAATGATACTGAATTAAAATAGATTACAGGTAATTAATAATATTCCTGAAATCGACACAATAAATAAATAATAATAATAATAATTGTTATTCGACAACTAAAATAATAATACTATTATTATTATTTTATAACCTAATAATAATAATAATAATTATTAATCCTATTAATAAGGGCCGACAAACAAGCACGGTAAAAGAGAACATGATTTTCCTTTAACAAGGAAATCGTAACAGGCGTTGCAAGGGCCAGCAACGACAACAACAACACGACACCAGCAAACACGATGAAGAGGGAGATGATTGAGTATTCCCTGTGACCAAGGCGAAGCCCACCAATGATCGACGAAGGCACAATGACGTTCCATGCTTAGCACTCGATCGCCGAAGGATGAACAGGTGTAACGTAGAACAGGGCATTACACCCAAACTAGCTAAGTTCCATGATTGGATAACCTCAAGATGGCGGTAGAAGATCAAGAGTAATATTGAACTGTACCCATGTGCTAAAGTATACTTCATTGTTTGTTTTAAAACCCCAAAGACATGGACTTTATTTTTTATCAATATTGGGTTTGGGGACCACGGTCTCATGTTTAAACCATGGTACACGTCTTTTAACCCTTTAAAGACTCCTTCAACACCTACCCTATTTGGGTGCGACCGCTAGTGCTTCCATTACCGCTCTGGAGTAGAGCTTGCCTTAATGTCATTGGGGATACCCTTGGGTTCAATGTGAAAGTTGATGAAAACACTTTTGACAAGACCCACACTACCTTTGCTAGAGTCATTGTAGACATTGACACCTCCCAAGCTCTACCAACTGAAATAAATATGAAAATTAGTGAGAAACATTGATACAAAGGGTAAGACTATGAGGGTATTGTAACGACCCAAATAATCACACACCTAACAACACAAAGAAATACAGATAACTTTTTTTTTTTACTTGCTTGACACATAACATGACGCAACATGTCGTCACCAAGTATACAACTAACACTGTGAACAACTTGATACAAGGATGGCCATAAAGGCAAAGACGAAACGTTCACACCTATCAAGGACAATCTACTTTTCTTTTTGACAAGACAACATAGAAGTCCAATCACAAAACACTTACGAGTTATGGCCAACCACAAGGAGATATTCTTGAGGGTTATTTATTTTAAAAGGACACCTTGCAATTCTTAGCCTCGTTTTCAAGGGGATCAAGATATGATTCATATGATTTAACTTGCCAAGCCAAGTTTCTTCCTTTGACAATCGAGTAATTATCTTTAAATCTTCTCTATTATGACATTTATTTTCTTAATTCGTTTATCAAGAAAAAGGAGTAATTAAATTTCACAAGGCCATCTCGCTCACCACTAACCCTACTAAGATTCGTTCTTGCCCACAAGACAACATGGTTTTAAGTTCAACACACTTGAGAGAAGAGATACAAGGTGCCTTGGAAAAGGGTTAGAGGAGAAGGTCGAGATGAAACATTTTTAGGACCTCATTAGTTATTGCACGGTATTTAATTGAAGTTAGGGCTCTTAACCAGAATTATCAACAACTTTACTTAGGCTTCGCTAAAAGTATTAACAAGGAGTAAAAATTTACTTTCCAAATGGCGGTGAGAAAGATTGTGTGGTTTCAAAATTGTTTTCTCCTATTTATTAAATCTTATTATCTTCCAGAACTAACCATAGATTTCCTTTAAGTTCGTTTAAGAATTCCACCATGAAAGGGATAGTGTTCATTTCACCTTAGGGTCATTTTACAAATTTTACCATAAAAGGCATAATGTTCACTAGAGGAGCTAGGGTTATCGTGTTATAAAGTTTACTTGCAATGATAGTCTTGCCCTTGTTTACTTAGAGAATTTCTTGCTCTCAATTGGTGACCCCTACGTTACTTTATTTGAATGCAACTTTTAATTTAACTTCCTGAAGTATTAAACAATCCCATGTTAGTTTACTTATGACACTTTATTACTAAGTCATGGCAAGGTTTAACTCAGAATTTATTCTCAAGGTAAAGTTGAAGCAACACTCATTTATGAGAACAAAACAAGATTACATCATTTCTTAAAACACCGATACTCCACAAGTCACTCAACTAGAATAACCAAATTTTCTTATAATTTCAATGATGGGCACACAATACAAGGTTTCCAAAGTTCGGATGACAAGTCCACAATACATTATACTAAGACATTAATCCTCTTCTAAACTTTCCACCTGGACATTAACAAAATTTGATCAACATAAAAAGGTTTCGAGCAAAGGATCTTTTCAACTCGAGGTTGATGACAAAAGTCTACAAATCTATCCCTCATCTACACGCAAGATCCATCTCGCAACAAATTTTCTACAAGAGTCGGAGTTCACGAGAATCGAGCAAGATAAGGCTACGTAAAACCACCATAACTATTATCTAACAATATCACGAAAAGGAAGCACTTTATTACAAGAATTGGTTCAAACCTCTAAACACTATTAACACATCAAGTTAAAATAAAGTCTTCATCATGCCAATCAAAGAAGGAGAAGACCTTGTACTTCAGCTTAGAGTAGTAACAAACGAAAGTATAAAGCAATCGTAAGAGAATGGCCCTCGGCCCTATAAGGAGAAAACAAACAATCTAGCAAAAACAGAATTCCCATCAAGTAAGTAATTAAACAATAATTACAAGATTGAGATTTGATATAAATAGACCAACCATCTAGAAATTTATCAAAGGTACCAACGCATAGGCTAAAATAATACATTTCTAAAAGAACAAAAGTTGATCGCCCAAGAAAGGGGAAACACGGGTTCAAAATTTAACACAAAAAGTCATGTATAAATGAGTTTCAAACCGAAATCAAATAGAGTAAACACACAACATAAGTTTCAAGCGAAGGCATAGTATACTAGTTTTGACCATTAACTACAAATAGATTTACCAATCATCCAGAAGGGTCAAAGTCTTACAAAGCTAGTAGAAAGAAACACACGAGAGAAGAAGGGGGTTCCATCAAACAAGAGTATACAATAATGTCATCAACAATTTTGTAACACTAAATATTTTCAAACTTCCACAACAATTCTAATGTTCGATTAATTTAAAATAAATTATCCATTTGTAGTGCCCACTTCTCTTCGACCTCATTTTGTTTTGTCGTTTTAGAGACCGATTACTTCACTTATGGATTATTATGACTTCTTGTTTTAGCATGCTAGTAGATGTCATAGACATTGGACTGTTATTGATTCGATCTTTATATGATGCATATGGTTTACTGGTGGACATTTGATGACGATATTTGTATATTTTGACAGGGTTATTTATCTTAATTATGACATGTGATATGTTTAATCATTCTGAGTAGAACTTGATAATTGGACTAATGTGATGATCGTTTTGACATAACTGAAATGTGGAGTATAAATGTACTAGAAAATGTTAAGTGATATCGTACTTGCATAGATGATAGTAAATCAAGTGTTGATTATTTTAGATTATATTGTATATTTGGCATGAATAAAGCTTTTAACGCGCCAAAGGCCGAAGGAGGTATTTTCTCGCTCTGCGGGTATATTATATTCACAACAATACTCGGGAGTGGAGACCAACCACATCGGAATTCGAGAAGAATCCAGCTAAGGTCACCATGGCAACAAGTAAATTGTGTGTGTGTTAGAATTATCTGATAAAGGGAAAATTGTGACCTAGGGATCATGTGTTGTTTTGTTTTAATTTTTCCCTTTTATTATGTTAGTATGTGTTGCTCTTAGTAAGTGAAATTTGTGTTATTATTCATATTTCTTGGATTGGAGTTTACCCCTTTGTTAGCCATGGGTTGTAGTGGGTTAATTAAGTTAAATTGAAAATTGTCCTAAACTAATTAAAAGATGTGACCTAAGAGAGTTCATTTATTAACTTCGATTTACTTTGGATTTTGTGTGGATTGATGTGTGTTTGAGTTTGAGTGTAGCACACTCTACCCCACTTGGGAAACTCGAATTTGGCCTTGGAGGCCAAATTTCAAAACTTTTGGGACAAGTCAAACTTGTCCCACCTCTCTAAAACCCCACGCCAACCCTACTTATGGGTTGGAAGGCCAAATTTAGGGTCTTTTAGGTGTTTTGGGGGATAAAAGGGTAAAAATATTAATTGCACTTTCTTTCAAATTTAATTTTGTCCTTTGAGGGAGTGGGCTTAGTTGGAATGTGCAAGTTGCTTGCCTTTCTTTCAACCACTTATTAATGGTGCTTTGGAATTTGATGTTGACCAAATGATGTGGAGTGGAGGGAAAAGGAGGTGGCATCCTACTTGGAGCCACATCATCCCTCCCTCTCTTTTCTCTATTTATTGGAGCCTCTTGTTTGTTTTGGGGGTTGGAAGTTTCATTTTTTTTAGTCTTGTGTATTTTGGGAGGAGAGGATTTAGAAGAAACTTGTGAATTTTTGGAGCTTGTGGATACTTGTGAGAACTTTGTTGGAGCTTGTGGATGCTTGCTTGATCCTTGGAGGGATTTGAGACTTCATATTTGGAGCAAGCTCTACCATGGAAAGGTAGGAGCTTCCCCTTTGTTGCATTATGTTTCTTTTGTCATATGAATGTATTTTTATGTTGTGTTGAATGTTGTTGTTTGAAATGCTTGTTGGGAATGGGTAGAATGCCTAAGTTGGGAGTGAGAGGAGACTATGGGAGCTTAATTGAGGGGGCATAAGAGATCATGTGCTTGAGGAGGGAGCTTGGGTTGGGTGTCCACCTTGTAAGAGAAATGCTTGCATTTCTTCTTGTTTTACTTTGAGGGAGCCATAAGAGTTGAGGGAGGCATAAGAGTGAATGGAGGGATAAGGGGTACTTGAGGGAGGCATAAGAGTTGTTAGGGGTATTGTGTTGCATTGGAGGCTTTTAGGTGGCACCCATTCCCATTGGGAGGCATAAGTGGCTTCCCCATATGTCTTACTCTTGTGGCTTTCTTGATAAGCCTTGTGACTAGTTGTTGTGATTGTTTTCCCTCTTGTTGTGATTATTGATTCTCTTGTTTTGAAGGAATATGGAATGCATGTGAAATGTTATGTTACTCATGTGGAAGCTTATAGTTGCCATGAGTTGGATTCTCTCCCATTGTGATGCGGTTGGGGCTCGGGGCCAATGGAGAGGATGGCTTCTCTTCTCCATTGGGTATTTGGTTGGGAGGAGAGCGTTGCCTCTCCCCTTATTTTGTTGTGAAACAAGAAAACTATGGAGGAGCCACCTTGTTGATATTTGGAGCACAAGAACC
Source organism: Taxus wallichiana var. yunnanensis (assembly GCA_018340775.1). NCBI lineage: Eukaryota > Viridiplantae > Streptophyta > Pinopsida > Cupressales > Taxaceae > Taxus > Taxus wallichiana. Next base: position 860,035,803 of record CM031235.1, read on the forward strand.
TTGTTGTTGACAATGTAAGAACACCATGTATTTACCCACCTTGAGTGGAGGAAAAATGTAATAATGCTTTGCTTTCTCTAGCTTCCATTATTGTAAATTTTTTTCACATGAAGTAGATATGTTGTAACAAGATTTTGAAGGAAAATCTATTTAAATGATAGTATTTCTTACTCTAAAATTTATTGAGGAATGTTGTTGAATTATTTTTGGAATGTTGGAAAGAAATTACAAAAGAAAATATATTAAATTTTTTTGAGTACTTTGTGGTGATGTGTAGAAAGGTTGGAAAATAGTGCATTATCCCTTCTTTTATACTTGATGGAAAGACTTAAGTTTTCAAATGGCTTTTAGTATGACAATGAAACATTTTAAGCTCTAGCTCCCTTATGTCTTTCTTTATTTATGGATCCATTGTAAAATTATTGGCAAGTATAGAAGGAAATGAAATCAACTTACTAAAAACCCCATGTAATGTCTATCAAAGATGGATAGAAGCAAATGTTGATACAAATTCTTAAAAACTCATCAAGACCATTCACACATGTCCTCAACGTTTAAAGAGGAAACCAATATTGTAAATATTTTCCATATGCAAGTATTCTTTAGACTAATGGTTTTACTATTACTAGATTTTATTAATCACAACATACTATTAATATCCCCTTAGTAATTATAAGGTATATTATTGTAAACCACTAATAATAATATCAACGAAATATGAGATTAAACATACTACTGTATAGTTCATCCCTGCGCCTCTCACGGTGTCCGCGTGCCCTTTCAATTGCGAAGCAAACTGTAATTTCTTCCCCTGAATATTCTGGTATGAAACGGATCCACCTCTGTGAGATTCTTCCCTTCTTCGTGAACGCTCTGAATTGAAACAGACCCTCCTTTATGAGATCTATTTTTCCAACGGACTGTATACATTAACTGGTAAGTTTTCAATAGGGAATCAAGGTAATAAATTTCTTCGGGTCCCCGAGTGACTTTTCCACTGTCCCCCATCGATTTTGACAAAAATATCTTGAAGGTGAACCCCGAATTTGAGGATATGATCGATACTGGACAGATAACAACATGGTTGGACAGACTGCTGGCTTTAACGCCTTCTCTGTCCCTTAAGCGGTTTTTGCTATAAACTTTTATCCTGTCTTGCTATAATAAATAAAAGTAGTCTAAAACCGACTGAATATGAAATATAGTTAACACCACGTCCTTGGCTGAGAGTCGTGCTGCCCTGGATGACTTTAAAAGAGAACTGACTTATGACATTATTTGCAAACCTCCACCTCTAGAGTATGCTCACGCGTCCTCCGTGAGACCTAACAGAGCTAATCCAAATAAAGGGATTTTCCCAATACCTTCCAAATGCAGGTCTTAAGCCTAAATCGTGACAAATATTGTATGCAAAAAGTCTTATACCGTCTCAAGTCGCTTCCTACCTCTTTCACTGTCCTCAATCAATTTGATAAAAATCTCATGCTGAAGGCGCAAAAAAACAAACATGAAGGATGCATTCGTCATGCCGCGACATCTCTTACAACATACCTCATCGTTCTTCGTTGAAAGAAATTGATTTAAGGAGTATCCCTCGCCATTTTCACGCGGAAGTGGAGCGTTTAAAACAACGTCCCACCGTGCTACACTCGCCTCGTAGTTTCCTCCTCAACCACCCACTTCAAATCCATGCGCTGTGGTGAAGTAGACAGCAGCCGACTAAAGAGGTGGAAGATCTTGCAAATCTGAGTGGACAGTTGTTTGGTGCGGCCAGGAATTGGTCTTCACGCAAGAGGGATAGGGATTAAATGTTGAGGTGGTAGCTGTTGAACCACACACGCCTCCCAAACATAAATTTTCCATCCAAAACTTGTTTGTGAAAGAGCTAGTATAGCCTTTAAATGAGGTGAGGTTAGGTGTGGGCAGGCCAAAACTATAGGTTCTCTAGATGCGACCTTTGCTTTTAAAAAAAAAAAAAAAAAAACTAACTAATACTTTATTATTCGCTTCTTAAGTACCTTGTATAAATCATAGTTATACATACAAAAGGAATAGTGAGCAAAATTGAGACCTTTCTTATTCCAACTAATATCACTTAATTTAAAAGTACTTAACCTTTCAAAGAGACATCTAGGAACATACATTACTGATTTCTAAAAAGTCAACAAAATAGCAATATATGTGTATTCTTTGTAACACATTTCTACGAATATATATATTAAAATATATCAAAAAAAAAAAACCATATTCGATTTAGTATCACCATGCATGAAGCTGGAAATTCTCCGCTAAGGAAGAGACGAATACAACAAATATTGAAGTAAATCTCGAGTGAGTGGAATTGCGACAATCATGTAGTTCTAGTTTTGCGATCGGAATACAAAGTAAAAGATTGAAGCTTATCAGTTCCCAAGATCAAGTAGGTCACAAAACTTGTAGATAAAATAAATCAAACAAGAACCACTACCTTGCAAAAAAAAAAAAACTTGTCGCATTTTCAGGTTGTTTGTTTGTGGCATGGCGTCGTCGTTGTCATCGTCGAGCGTAGCGTCGTATCTTTTTCTCGGCGTTACACCATTTCCCAAAACAACCATATTTTAAGGCAACCCTTGGTAACACAGTCAACCGTCACACAAAGATACAAACATAACTTCTAAGTGACATTATCAAAACAAAACCTTCCGCTATGAATCCATAAGACTATCAAATGAAAGCTGAGTTTTTCCCGAAGATTAATCACATTTAAGGAAATTTCCATCACAAACTATTACGGTAATTATGTGCATAAAAACCGACCAATATTAATTAATAGCGTTAACATTACAAGGAGCAAATAATGCAAGTTAGGAAAAATAGAAGAGCGCCATAAGCAATAATTCGATAGGGGAATTAGACCAAATTATTCTAGTGTCAACGAGGTACTCGGATACGCACAATGAACCCTCCACTTAGTTGATTCGAAAAGCTAGTAATGGTTCAAGTTGATAGGGATGGTCAAGGTACTTCTTGAGGATGGCCTTAAAAGCCTAGAAACAAGATGAAAGATAGTATAAGAGCCTAAACACGCGAGACGGAAAAACACGTTACACACGAACCCTTTTATTCTACCAATTTTAATACAAAACTCTAAGGTGGCTAGCCCACGCATTGCTCACACAATCCTACAACCTTTCTTTCTCGATGCAAAAAGGTTATCAAAGGAACTTGCGAAGGACCTAACAAAAAAGCGTCAAGGACAAATTGGGTGCTAGGAAGGGGTTTCATAGTTATTGTAAACTTACTTTCATGATATCGAAAATACTAGCTTGATCAACATAATAACTTGCAACTCAATCGTAGAGAAGAATTAATACATAAACAAATGAGACGGTTATATCATTCGAGTAATATAACATTCGGAGGAGAGGAACACGCATCCTTTCAACCCACATATTGTCAACGATAAAAGCTAAAACAAGAAGAAACAAGCGAGAAAGGGAAATCTCCCATCATTACATCCAACCGACAAATCAATGCAAGAAAAAGTGGTTCGATTTCAAGATAATTTTAAATAAAATAACAAAGTGAAAGGTGTAGAAATATCTTGCCTTTTTCTCCGTATCCAAAGAGGTTCCACCTGACACCGCCCGGATCAGCAACAACAACCCAAGCCAAATTCCATTTTCTTCAAGCTCGTTGGGCGCCCAAACATCGACCATCTTCACGTTGGCACAGGTAGGAGTTCACGGCCAGGGTGGGTGGTCTAAAATACTTGCCAACATCCTCCCAACACCGCTCCAAATTAGCCCTAGAACTTCTGTAGGCCCCATTTTTGGCAATTGAACTTGATCCTTCGTCATTCATCCAAACACCTCCACCATCTCCATATGCATCTGATTGTTTATGATTTGGACCTCCTAACCTTGGTGCTCTCATATTAGGAGCAGCCCTAGTCTGAGACAAAGCAAAAGAAGATGGCTTTATAACCAAAAGAAATCTCTTGCAGACTCCATATCCATAAAACAGTCCCTAGACTTAGCATCCTCAATTAAAGGTCGACTCACTAGATTGCTTCAATGCACTGCTTTGTCACCCCGGTGCTCACTTCGCTCTAGTGACCGACAGCCATTTTCACGAAATATGCGAGTCACATCGGAGAAGACCAACTCGTCCACAACTACATAATTCAAGTCTCATTCCCTAAGAGATTCTTCTTTCTATAGCTGCCTCTAAACAAAGGGATTATTCTTTGCCTTTTTGCTTCCGAGATCACCGGGCAGCCATCCATATGTCTCGATGTAGTACTCTGGAATGCATCAGTCCGTCTGAATCAATCTGTTCCATGAAATACAACATATCGTATGTCGGTTAAAGTGTAAATCGTGTCAAATTGTGTGTAATGCACTCGTCAACTTTGATCTCCTTATTCATGTATTTTTCAACAAGCCATGGTACTTGAGAGCGACTTTTGAAGCCACCAAAAGCAGTTCCTTTCCATACACGGCCTGTAACCAGCTGAAAAGGTCGGGTAGAAATCTCCTATCCAGAGGCTGCAACACCAACAATAACAGACGTCCCCCGACCCTTATGACAGCACTCTAGAGCAGCTCGCATTATACTAACATTTCCAAAACACTCAAAGTTGTAGTCAACACCTCCATTGGTCATATCAACAAGCACCTGCTGAATGGGTTTATCATGATCTTTAGGATTAACAAACTCCATGACTCCAAAATCCTTAGCAGTTTCAAATTTCTTAGAATCAATGTCAATGCCAATAACACGTGAAGCACCCGCTGTTTTAGCACCCTCTGCAACCGCGAGTCCGACTGTACCAAGACCAAATATTGCAACTATTGATCCAAAGATCTAATTTTCTTTGTATTCCAAACTGCTCCAAGACCTCATGTACAATGAAGTAATCTTTGGATGAATGTTGATGTACCCATGAAGTGAAAGATCGGTTTCCCATTCACTTTGAAAACCATATTTTCATGTCACTCAAAGACATGTTCTCGAATCGACAAATATCCTGCTACCTTCATCTCCCGAGACATTTTCTCCAACATTGCATAGAGCTCCTGTGCCTGTGGGTGTGATCTGTCACTAACACAAACATCATGCGCCATTATATTGGCTTCGCCGAGTTGAGCACTTGCTACGGGCCAAGCTTGATAGGCCAACAAAACGAGCCAAAGTGTGACCAAGTCACCGGAATCGGACACAAGAAGGAGACAATACTCATCTATGGGCAGAGTGGAAAAAAATGAAACAGCAAAGCAATTTTTGCTTCGTGAATATTCTGATAAAAACAGATCCACCTGTATGAGATACTCTTCCATGAGTTACAACGTAAAACAAGTAAGAAAACAATAGAGAATCTCAACAATAATCTTCTCCAGATCTCCTGGTAACTCTCTCACTGTCACAGTCGATTTTGATAACCATATCATGAAGGAGAATCCCGAATTGAGGATGTAGTCGATACTGAACAGCTAACAACATAGTTGGACGACCTGCTTGCTGGAGGCGCTCACGAAGGCTCCTACTATACTGCAACATGCCTCGCTGCCCACCTGAAGCTCCATCTACACCCACGTCAAACCGGACTCACGCAGCAAAACCAGGGCGGAAAATGTGTCGGAGGAAGAAAACAACGTGCCGAGAAGGTAAAAGGAGTACAAAAGTCTTGCGTAATCACCAACAATCTACGCAAATTTGCAAGAAGAAAATGGGAAAGATTTGCAAATCGAAGACATAAATGCGTGTGGCCACCAAAGAAGGAGTCCAACATGCCGAGTTTAATACTCCACCCTCTATGCAATCAAACAAAAGAGGCCCCTAACAACAATAAAAAAATAATTCCCTCCAGCCCACACCAAGTAGGAGATAAGGCTGACCGAGACAAGGTAGGTTGGGGGCATTACATTCTCCTCCCCTTAAGAAAGCATCGTCCTCGATGCGACCTTACACAGAGGAAAGGAAATGGTACGCAACAAGGGATAGATAAAGAAGAAAAACACACCCTATGGTTTAAAATTTCAGTCTATTAAAGCATGGTCACAAGAAGCCTTAGGAACATTTGGTAGAAATTTTAACTTTCAATGTTCTGTGAAGATTGGCAGTTCCTTCTTATTTATTATTTTCATTAGTCTATTTCTGTTAACATTACTCTTAGTTTAATTTCTTTTAAAATTTCATCATTAAAGAGTTTTGGTTTATTCTTTATTGTGGTTGCCCAACATGAACTGCTAACCCAACACCCTATCGGTTCTCAAGACACTACAGATTCACAAGCACGCAAGTATATACTTCAAGATTGTATTACACCACAAAAGGTTACCCAAATACGGAATAGAATAGGCACAGTCCACATAACATAGTACTCGTCACACATCAAAGACTGACATACAAAATACTCAACCAAAAGAGTACTACAATCCACCAGACATTTCCTCAATTTGCATCAATGAAAAATTCACATAACACCAAACCATGCTACGGGTACATAGTGTCCACAAGGGAATCAATGACATATCCACAACATCACAACACATATCCATCTGACATGAGTAACACATACATCAAAATACCACTACCAAACATCACAATAACTCAACACATATCCTGAAACATCAACCATACAGACAAATATCATAAGCCTCCCTCAAACTCTTATGCCTCCCTCAAGTCTCTTATGCCTCCCTCAAACTCTTATGCCTCCCTCAAGGAGGCCGGTTGACCCTATGGTCCAAGACACATAGAGTTCGAACACTCCTAACCCAAGTGACATAATAACGCGTGGTTCAACAACCCACTAGTTATATGTAACTCCTCGCGCGCACCCCCATACAATGAAGTGGGTCCATAGGTCCAACCAATCCATGGTGAATCCTATGACCCTATTCCACACATCACGACAATAGAACCAAAGACAACAATCCAATCAAAGTGCTAAGTGGCAAAGTACAAGCCTTGGGCAAGGCGATAAAAATTCCAAATTTAAAAGAAGACCCAAAATCAAGCAAAATAAATGCCCAAATAGCCATAGTTAGTATCAAAATCCCCATGTTAGTGCCACAAACCAAGGAAATGCCCAAAATTGTAAAGCATGGCAATCAAGAAAAGTCTGCTGGTCCTTATAAAATAAAGTAAAAGCTCGATTTACTTAATAGAATCAACTTACAATAATGTCACATTATGATAACTATGTGGCCTTATCTAGCCACCAAGCCGGGGTACTCAATGAGTTGCTAGCACTTAACATCGAGCCTCACCAGTAAAATACATATCAATAATACAACCGTCATCACCTCCATCCGAATCATCCCGCCACCACTTCGACAAGGCTAAACATAGTCATTGTTGCACTTAGGTCAGCATACATGCAACCACATAGGGAGAGAGGAAAGAATCACATGTTATCTACTAAACCGAGTTTTGACTCGAGTTATTGACCCATGGTACACCATTCCTCACTCTCAACATACACTTCTACCGATTACCCTCAGGGTCGGTTAGCGTAAGGTTCACAACATAACATACAACAACATCACTAACATAACGGTGGCACACACATAACTACCATAACGTCTTACATATGGTACATATACAGGGTAGATCACGATCATACATTCACTGAGTGTAACACATCACTTTACCACTTTCTACACCCAAAGTGCAATCACCATATGATAGGGTTCATACACTCACCATATGACCCAAAATCACAACATAAAGCATTACATATTTACACAAATCATACATACAATGAACATAGTACATCACATCGTAACATCCATTGCTACATAACAAGGTGGTACACACATTTCTTCAAAACATGGTAACAACATCATGATACAACTCATCTCTTTTAACATCAATCTAGTCATACAACACATTGATACACCTACATACCACAATATGTCACAATGCTCTAACACTATGTCATCCACTTTATAATTCTTTTCACACATCACAAGCAAGTAATTCACCCGTGAACTCTTCATAGAATCCACAAGAAGGAGAGAGAATACTCCCATCCCCAACACACCAACATGATGACAAATACGCACAAGTGACATACACATCACGTGGTTTCACAATATCACAATTACGACAACAATCACATCACGTTTAAAGCACATTACTCTTCCCATATCTACCACCATCATGCAACATCATCATCATCATGTAAGTATCATCACGTAACACCACCACCACCAAGTAACATCATCATATAACACCAATCCGGCCCATAGGTTTGAGAGCATGAACCTATGCTCTGATACCAAATGTAACGACCCAAATAATCACACACGAACAACACAGTGAAATACAGGATAACTTTTTTTTTTGACTTGCTTGACACATAACATGATGCAACATGTCATCACCAAGTATACAACTAACACTGTGAACAACTTGATACAAGGATGGCCATAAAGGCAGCACAGAAACGTTCACACCTATCAAGGACAATCTACTTTTCTTTTTGACAAGACAACATAGAAGTCCAACCACAAGGAGATATTCTTGAGGGTTATTTATTTTAAAAGGACATCTTGCAATTCTTAGCCTACGTTTTCAAGGAGGCTCAAGATATGATTCGTATGATTTAACTTGCCAAGCCAAGTTTATTCCTTTGACACTGAGTAATTATCTTTAAATCTTCTCTATTATGACATTTATTTTCTTAATTCGTTTATCAAGAAAAAGGAGTAATTAAATTTCACAAGGCCATCTGCTCACCACTAACGCTACTAAGATTCGTTCTTGCCCACAAGACAACATGGTTTTAAGTTCAACACACTTGAGAGAAGAGATACAAGGTGCCTTGGAAAAGGGTTAGAGGGAGAAGGTCGAGATGAAACATTTTTAGGACCTCATTAGTTATTGCCAGTATTTAATTGAAGTTAGGGCTCTTAACCAGAATTATCAACAACTTTACTTAGGCTTCTCTAAAAGTATTAACAAGGAGTAAAATTTACTTTCCAAATGGCGGTGAGAAAGATTGTGTGGTTTCAAAATTGTTTTCTCCTATTTATTAAATCTTATTATCTTCCAAAACTAACCATAGATTTCCTTTAAGTTCATTTAAGAATTCCCACCATGAAAGGGATAGTGTTCATTTCACCTTAGGGTCATTTTACAAATTTACCATAAAAGGCATAATGTTCACTAGAGGAGCTAGGGTTATCGTGTTATAAAGTTTACTTGCAATGATAGTCTTTCCCTTGTTTACTTAGAGAATTTCTTGCTCTCAATTGGTGACCCCTACATTACTTTATTTGAATGCAACTTTTAATTTAACTTCTATAAGTATTAAAAATCCCATGTTAGTTTACTTATGACACTTTATTACTAAGTCATGGCAAGGTTTAACTCAAATTTATTCTTAAGGTAAAGTTGAAGCAACACTCATTTACAAGAACAAAACAAGATTACATCATTTCTTAAAATACTTGATACTCCACAAGTCACTCAACCACAATAACCAAATTTTCTTATAATTTCAATGATGGGCACACAATACAAGGTTTCCAAAGTTCAGATGACAAGTCCATAATACATTATACTAAGACATTAATCCTCTTCTAAACTTTCCACTTTGGACGCGTTAACAAAAGTTGATCAACATAAAAAGGTTTCGAGAAAGGATCTTCTCAACCGAGGTTGATGACAAAAGTCTACAAATCTATCCCTCATCTACATGCAAGATCCATCTCGCAACAAATTTTATACAAGAGTCGGTTCACAGAACCGAGCAAGATAAGGCTACACAAAACCACCATAACTATTATCTAACAATATCACAAAAGGAAGCACTTTATTACAAGAATTGGTTCAAACCTCTAAACACTATTAACACATCAAGTTAAAATAAAGTCTTCATCATGCCAATCAAAGAAGGAGAAGACCTTGTACTTCAGCTTAGGAGTAGTAACAACGAAAGTATAACAATCGTAAGAGAATGGCCCTTGGCCCTATAAGGAGAAAACAAACAATCTAGCAAAAATAGAATTCCCATCAAGTAAGTAATTAAACAATAATTACAAGATTGAGATTTGATATAAATAGACCAACCATCTAGAAATTTATCAAAGGTACCAACGCATAGGCTAAAATAATACATTTCTAAAAGAACAAAAGTTGATCGGCCCAAGAAAGGGGAAACACGGGTTCAAAATTTAACACAAAAAGTCATGTATAAATGAGTTTCAAACGGAAATCAAATAGAGTAAACACACAACATAAGTTTCGGTCAAGCGAAGGCATAGTATACTAGTTTTGACCATTAACTACAAATAGATTTACCAATCATCCAGGAAGGGTCAAAGTCTTACAAAGCAAGAAGAAACACGCGAGAGAAGAAGGGAGTTCCACAACAAGAGTATACAATAATGTCATCAACAATTTTATAACACTAAAGATTTCAAACTTCCACAACAATTCTAATGTTTGATTAATTTAAAATAAATTATCCATTTCCCGAAACAACCATATTTTAAGGCAACCTTGGTAACACAATCAACTGTCACACAAAGATACAAACATAACTTCTAAGTGACATTATCAAAACAAAACCTTCCGCTATGAATCCATAAGACTATCAAATGAAAGCTGAGTTTTTTTCCCGAAGGTTAATCACATTTAAGGAAATTTCCATCACAAACTATTACGGTAATTACGTGCATAAAAACCGACCAATATTAATTAATAGCGTTAACATTACAAGGGAGAAAATAATGCAAGTTAGGAAAAATAGAAGAGCGCCATCAGCAATAATTCTGAGAGGGGGAATTAGACCAAACTATTCTAGTGTCAACGAGGTACTGGATTCGCACAATGAACCCTCCAGCTTAGTTGATTCGAAAAGCTAGTAATGGTTCAAGTTGATAGGGATGGTCAAGGTACTTCTTGAGGATGGCCTTAAAAGCCTAGAAACAAGATGAAAGATAGTATAAGAGTCTAAACACGCGAGACGGAAAAACACGTTGCACACGAACCCTTTTATTCTACCATTTTTAATACCAAAACTCTAAGCTGGCTAGCCCACGCATTGCTCACACAATCCTACAACCTTTCTTTCTCGATGCCAAAAAGGTTATCAAAGGACTTCACAAAGGAGCTAACAAAAACGTCAAGGACAAATTGGGTGCTAGGAAGGGGGTTTCATAGTTATTGTAAACTTACTTCCATGATATCGAAAATACTAGCTTGATCAACATAATAACTTACAACTCAATCGCAGAGAAGAATTAATACATAAACAAATAGACAGGAAGTTCTATCATTCGAGTAATATAACATTCAGAGGAGAGGGCACACGCATCCTTTCACCCACATACTGTCAACGATAAAAGCTAAAACAAGAAGAAACAAGCAGAAAGGGAAATCTCCCATCATGACATCCAACTGACAAATCAATGCAAGGAAAAGTGGTTCGATTTCATGATAATTTTAAATAAAATAATAGTGGAAAGGTGTAGAAATATCTTGCCTTTTTCTCCAGATCCAGTAGGTTCCATGGACACCGCCCGGATCAGCAACAATAACCCAAGCCAAATTCCATTTTCTTCAAGCTCGTTGGGCACCCAAACATCGACCATCTTCACGTTGGCACAGGTAGGAGTTCACGGCTAGGTGGGTGGTCTAAAATACTTACCAACATCCTCCCAACACCGCTCCAAATTAGCCCTAGAACTTTTGTAGAGCCCCATTTTTGGCAATTGAACTTGATCCTTCATCATTCATCCAAACACCTCCACCATCTCCATATGCATCTGATCGTTTATGATTTGGACCTCCTAACCTTGGTGCTCTCATATTAGGAGCAGCCCTAGTCTGAGACAAAGCAAAAGAAGATGGCTTTATAACCAAAAGCAATCTCTTGGTACAGACTCCATATCCATAAAACAGTCCCTAGACTTAGCATCCTCAATTAAGGCTGACCAGTCACTAGATTGCTTCAATGCAGCTGCTTTGTCACCCCTGGTGCTCACTTCTGCTCTAGTGACTGACAGGCCATTTTCACGGAATATGCGAGTCACATCAGAGAGAAGACCAACTCGGTCACAACTGCATAATTCAAGTCTCATTCCCTCAGAGATTCTTCTTTCTATAGCTGCCTCTAAACAGTGGATTATTCTTTGCCTTTCTGCTTCCGAGTTCACTGGGCAGCCATCCATATGTCTGATGTAGTACTCCTGGAATGCATCAGGTCCGTCTCGAATCAACTGTTCCATGAAATACAACATATTGCATGTCGGTTAAAGTGCAAATCGTGTCAAATTGTGTGTAATGCACTCGTCAACTTTGATCTCCTTATTCATGTATTTTTCAACAAGCCATGGTACTTGAGAGCGACTTTTGAAGCCACCAAAAGTAGTTCCTTTCCATACACGGCCTGTAACCAGCTGAAAAGGTCGGGTAGAAATCTCTTGTCCGTAGGGCTGCAACACCAACAATAACAGACGTCCCCGACCCTTATGACAAAGACTCTAGAGCAGCTCACATTATACTAACATTTCCAAACACTCAAAGTTGTAGTCACACCTCCATCGGTCATATCAACAAGCACCTCGCTTGAATGGGTTTATCATGATCTTTAGGATTAACAAACTCCGTGACTCCAAAATCCTTAGCAGTTTCAAATTTCTTAGAATCAATGTCAATGCCAATAACACGTGAAGCACCCGCTGTTTTAGCACCCTCTGCAACCGCCCATTCCCACCGATCCAAATATTGCAACTATTGATCCACTTCTACTTTTTCTGTATTCCAAACTACTCCAAGACCTCATGTACAACAAAGCTATCGCTAATGTTGATGTACCCATGAAGTGAAAGATCGGTTTCCCATTCACTGAAAACCGGCTTTTCATGTCACTCAGCACATGTTCTGAATCTGACAAATATCCTGCTACCTTCATCTCCCAAGACATTTTCTCCAACATTCCATAGAGCTCCTATTCCTGTGGGTGTGATCTGTCACCAACACAAACAACATGCGCCATTATATTGGCTTCACCGAGTTGAGCACTTGCTACGGGCCAAGCTTGATAGGCCAACAAAATGAGCCAAAGTGTGACTCAAGTCACCGAATCGACACAAGAAGGAGATAGATACTCATCTACGGGCGAGTGGAAAAAATGAAACAACAAACCAATTTTTGCTTCGTGAATATTCTGATAAAAACAGATCCGCCTGTATGAGATACTCTTCCATGAGTTACAACATAAAACAAGTAAGAAAACAATAGAGAATCTCAACAATAATCTTCTCCAGATCTCCTGGTAACTCTCTCACTGTCACAGTCGATTTTGATAACCATATCATGAAGGAGAATCCCGAATTGAGGATGCAATGACATCGAACAGCCTAACAACATAGTTGGATGACCTACTTGCTGGAGGTGCTCACGAAGGCTCCTACTATACTGCAACATGCCTGCTGCCCCAGCCTGAAGCTCCATCTACACCCACGTAAAACCAGACTCACGCAACAACCAAGGGCAAAGAAAACGTGCCAGAGGAAGAAAAAAATTTGCCGAGCGGGTGTAAAAGGAGTACAAAAGTCTTGCGAATCACCAACAATCTACGCAAATGCAAGAAGAAAATCTGGGAAAGATTTGCAAATTAAAGAAATAAATGCGTGCGGCCACCAGCAAGGAGTCCAACATGCCAGAGTTTAATACTCCACCCTCCACGCAGTCAGCAAAAAAAGAGGCCCCTAACAACAATAAAAAAATAATTCCCTCCAGCCCACGCCAAGAGGAGATAAGGCAACCACAAAACACACTTACGCTTAGTGCCAACCACAATGAGGTATTCTTGAGGGTTATTTATTTTAATAAGACATCTTGCAATTCTTAGCTTACGTTTTCAAGGAGACTCAATATATGATTCATACAATTCATCCTACCAAGCTAAGTTTATTCCTTTTTCACTAAGTAATTAACTTTAAATCTTCTCTATTATGACATTTATTTGTTTAATTCAATTATTTAATAAAGGAGGTAATTTAATTCCACAAGGCTATCTATCTTCACTTATGCTTTACTAAAACTCGCTCATAACCTTATTACAATATGGATTCACTTTCAACATACTCAAGAGAAAGATTACCAAGCACCTTGAAAAAAACAAAGTTAGAGAGGAAGAAGGTCGAGTTGAATTCATCTTTATGACCTCATTAGTTATTAACCCGGTTTTTATTGAAGCTTGAGGATTTATCGAAAATTCTTAAATATTTTACTTAGGCTTTACTAGATAATTTTTACAAAAGAAAACAATTTACCGCTCAAATGGTTGAGAGACAGATTGCGTGGTTCCAAACCGATTCCTCCTACTTATTAAATCGTATTATCTTATATCAACTAACAATTTGTTTCACCTTAGGATCATTCTAAGAATTCGCCATAAAAGGATAATGTTCGCTAGTGTAGCTAGGGATATCAAATTATAAAATTTTTACTTCACAAAGGATGGTTTCATTTTGATCACTCATGGAATTATTTGATTTCAAGTAGATCACCTCTACATTTATTTGTTGAATATAAAATTATTATTTTTGTTTAGCTTCTTTAAGGGTTGATCACCCATTTTACTTTACTTATAAAATATTTTCACTAAGTCTTAGAAAGATTTAACTTAACAATTTATTCTCAAGATCAAAGTTTTACAATACTCATATCAATGTAAGGATTGAATACCATTTCTCACAAAGATAAGTTACCGGTTTACCTACGTAAGGGCAAGACAAAATCATCACGCAATTTTGAACAACCCAAGGCAAGAGGTCTTCTAAACTCCTTTGCAAGCACTATTAAAAAAATTTACCTCACATTGGACACTTTTACAAGGAACTTTATAAATTGCACCGATAAAACCTTTACACCTCTTTCCTTTAATCTACTTGGATAATCCATCTCGCACAAATACTAGCTAGAATCAGTCATGCAAAGGAACTGAGCATGTTAAGGCTACACATCGCAACAAAGAAGCTAACATTTAACAATATCAAGAAGGAATGTTCTAATTCAAAAATGGATTAAAGCACAACCCACAACTCCAAAAATTATTTGCATGAGAAAGAAATCTAAACCAACCAACAAGGAGAAAGTCAAAATACCAAAGAAGAACAAAATCACATAAAACAAGGCAAGACCTTATGGGTTAGGAACAAGAAGGTCAAGAGTGTTGATATCTCCTTCATGTAATCCTATGGATTATGTGATTGGAATCCAAAACTCAATCCATCCAACTAAAGGGGTCCAAGAGAAGACAAAACATACTAATTATGATCGTAGGCGCGAATCAAAACGACGTTATCCAATTTTCCCGGGAGGCTTCATAGTAATATGGGTTCGACGCCCTTAAAAGAACACAACTATAGTTTCAGCTTTTAACCAAGGAGTTTACCACTACCTCCTTATAGGATTTCATAAATGTAGTACTAGTTAACAAAAAAAATCCACTCTTCCAAAAGCATACAAATGAGACACAAAAGGGGCCATTATTCTACCAAAAACCTTATCCTAATTGTACTTCTCTACATAATATAAGCGAAGACTAAACCCAAAAGTCGTTAATAATTTTGATATATTAACAATGTCAATAAGTATTTTAAAATAAAAATAAAAATTGATTTCCTTAACAAAGCCACAAAATGGGACTTTTAGTAACCAAGTTTGAAGTATAAGATATTCGAGTTCGAAAACTAAGGGATTCGATACACGGTGAGTAATACACCAGCGATGCCCTGACTCAAAATACCTTACCACGAGTGCAAGCACAAAAAATAAGAACCAACACACATATCCATCAGAAGGTTACGCAGTGCGCTCGAGTGCCTAGAAGTTCTATGAGCTCCTTGCTAATGGTATAGAAGATGGAAATTTTACCCGATCCATGTGGGCTTATCAAGGAAATGTCTAAAGAAATATCAAACAGATGAATATAATAGCCACCTATTATATTATCACCGTAATCAGCGTCATCTAATAGGAAATGTGTTCACAAGTCCAATACCATGGATTCACCTACAACTTTTGTTTCACCCAGCTATTAATAGCTTGTTTGCGACCCTTAATAAAAATTGTAGAGATTTCATTCAATAAAACTTACAATGTTTCCCCTTACTTTAATCAAACAAGAGTTTGAACCAGAAGTAGGTATAGTAATACTCGATACGTAGAGGCCAAAAATAGATGTCGTTATTCATCCTCTAGAACCGGGTACAAAAGTCAACCATGTACGCTTCTAAACCAAAACCCTAATGCCATTTTCTAATTAAACAAAAGTAAGGAATGCCCACAAGCTTAAACAAGTTTTAGATCACAATGTCACTATTAATGTACCTTTTAGCAAAATAGAGAGCCCTAAACAGAAATACGTATTTATTCAACCAAATAGAGATATGAAGGCTTAACCTTCCATATAGTAAGCCTTCAATTTTAAATACCATCACATAATTCTTTTAAAAGAGAGTCATATAAGCAAACGAAACTCTATAATGTTTCCTTCCCTACAAACTAGACTACATCACTCAATATCAGTAGTAACCCATTTAGAAAATATGAAATAGAGTAAGCTATAAGAGAGGAAAAGAACATTCCAAGCAAAACCAAATAAATTAGAACGAGATTTAAAGGAACACCAACACAATCAAGCAAAGAATTTAAACAACCACAATTTTTTTTTATCTAGCGCCATTCAAGAGGAAAGAATATTCTTTTCAAGATACTTTGAAAGAAGGTAGAAAACTATTACAAGGAGTATATTTAACATGCCCGATCATAATTCTTCTAACCAACAAGCACGTTGACCAAGGCTTGGGCAATAAAGCAACATAACTCGCGCAACTTCTCTTCCTCACCGCCAAGGTCCATACTCGCTAACGGCCATGCTTGGCATAGGAAAGGGGTGGGCAGAAAAGTAATGGCTACACGCATTTCATTGGGAAGCTCCAAGCCCCTTTTCCTTTTGCCCACAAACCCAACTATATTCTCCACCAAATCCTCACGTAGCTTGACCAATAATGGCGTGAGCAGTCACCAAAAGAAAACCAGTGGCATACGTTTAATAAGCAAATTGTGCTTCATGAATATTCTCGATATGAAATAGATCCACCTCTATGAGATTCTATTCCATGAGTTACATCGTAAACAAGTAAGTTCTCAATAGAGAATCTTTGTAATAAATTTCATCAAGTCTCCTAAGAACACTCTCACCTGTCACTTGATCGATTTTGATAAAAATATCTTCAAGGAGAATCCCGAATTTGAGGATGCATTTGATACTGGCAATGTATAACAATATAGTTAGACAACCCGCTTGTTGGAAGCACCCAAAAAGGCTTCTACTATACTTTATGCAACATGCCTCGCTTCTGGCTAATTATCGCAGCAGCCATTCACGTGGATCCCAGACAAGAACACACCTCGCACACCCAATGAAAGTGGAGGTAACACGCCTACTTCACTAGCTTCAGCTTCTTCTAACCACCATATCAACCCATTACTCGCGCCCATATGCATTGAATAAAAGAATCAAAATGAGATCATGGTGAAGAAAGTCAAGACTCCACCGACTCCCATCTCCCTCATGCAAGGTAGAAACATAATGGCCACTACAGGTTTGCGGGTTGGTGGTTGGGAGGAGGACTAATGCCATCTACTTACAACAAGACATGTGAAAGGACTGGTTGGCCAAGGTGGCAAGTGAGGGTAGGTGAAAGTAGTTTAAAATATTTAAAAGCTCAAGCAGTCCTCACCACCCTGACTGGCGCCCCACGAGCCCCTCCTTCAAGAATACGGGATAACAAAAATCTCTCTACACTAAGGTAAGCTCACAAAGCATACGAAAGAAGATATATTAATACAAATGCAAAAGGAGTTACATGGTTACTCCGAAGTTCTCATAACCTAAAAAGGTATACGAATTTTTGCATGATTACTATTCAACCCGAGAAAATTTAATCACGTACACACGAAAGCAAGCTAGAGGAACTAAGAATCGAATTGCCCATTACTCACAATGATTAAAACAACATGAAACAGCCTAAGCTAACCAAGGATAAACTAGATGTTAACATTCAAGGTGAACACGAAGCAAAGACCGACCATGGAGCCAAGACATCAGAATTACACATAGCCGTTCGACGCTCCACAAGAGGGTCATTGAGACAAGAACTAGGGTAAACGCCGAATGGGGCATTACATAAAACATGCCATCTTTCGATGATTTTGAATATTCCAAATACAAAGAATTGTGCCCGCCCTCAATAAGGGTTACACTCCTATCAAGAAGCTTAAAACTATTATTCCATTCAACATGGATGTTTGTAACGAGGATTGGACAGTGGTGGATAGGTGCAAGAAAAGAAATACCAAACCAAAACAAACCATTGTTTCGCATAAGGTTTAGTCTTTCCTTTTAATTTCAAATGTACGCTTTATCTAGGCCGGAAGCCTTCTATTTCTATGTTGATTTCAGTGGCGTTGGTTGACTACAAGTTAACTATGTGCCCGCTTTGTCCTAGTTTGTTTTTGTTTGTAGTTTGGCTTCCTTTCTTCCTTTTCTTTCTTTTCCTATATGAGTTTTTAGACATTTTCTCTTCGCACTTTATCGTAACCCCGTGTTTTGACCCTTTTGTTATCCTAAGATAAGGTCCCCTTAAAAACCTTTTGAAGAGAAATAAAAAAATAGTTATAATTATTAAAATTAGAATATTATTATTATTATTATACTTATGGTCCTAATTATTATGCGAAGTAACGAATAATAGTAGGGGCTTATCACTAGGTATAAGCGATATGAAATTAATAAATAAATAAAATTATATAACTATAATAATAGTAATAATAATAATAATATTAGTATTAATTGTAATATTATTATAATTATCTAATAATAGTCATAATTATTTATTAAAATTATATTATTATTATTATTATTATTATTATTGTTGTAGTAGTAATAAGGCCTTATCCTTAGGAATCAATACGAAATAAATAAATAAATAAAATTATTTAATTATAAAATAGTTTTAATAATTATAACTATTATTAGATAATTAATAATAATAATATTATTTATTATTATAATTATCTAATATTAGTTATAATTATTAAAATTGCAATAAAAATAGTTTTAATAATTATTAAACTTATTAGATAATTATTAATATTATTATTATTTATTATTATAATTATCTAACCATAGTTATAATTATTAAAATTACAATATTATATTATTATTATTATTATACTTATAAATATTATAAGTACAATTCTTACTATTACAATTATTGTAATTATATTAAATAAATAAATAAAATTATTTAATTATAAAAATAGTTTTAATAATAATAACTATTATTAGATAATTATTAATAATATTATTATTTATTATTATAATTACCTAATAATAGTTATAATTACTAAAATTACATTATTATTATTATAGTTATAACATTAATTAATATAATTACTGATATTGTAATTATTAAAACTATTTTTATAATTATAACTATTATTAGATAATTATTAATAATAATATTATTTTTATTATAATTATCTAATAATAGTTATAATTACTAAAATTATTATTATTATTATTATTATTATAATACTAATAAATAAATAAATAAATAAATAAAATTATATACTAATAAATAAATAAAATTATTTAATTTTAAAAATAGTTTTAATAATTATAACTATTATTTGATAATTATAAGCAAATAATATTATTTATTATTATAATTATGTAATA
>CM031235.1:860055661-860131013 GCA_018340775.1 Taxus wallichiana var. yunnanensis
CCATCACAAATGCCATTGTTTTGAATCATCCAGACCTAGCACTACCCATACAAAAGTATGGATCTTCCCTTGAGTGCCTTGAAGACTTAACATGCATCCTCACCATGGAAAGGCAACCTCTAGCCTTAGAATCCACAAAAGAAGTAGCAGTGCGCCTGGAGAAGGAGGAAAAATTGAAGGTTATAGAAATCATTTCTGAGTACAACAAGGTTCTTGCTGATGTGAAAATTTCTACCCATACTGCTGAGGCCACGTATGACAATCGTAGACAAAGATAGAGTGGTGAGTATTCTAGTTGCCACTCATGAGGTAGAGCTCAAGGAATTCCAAGAGAAGAACAAAGGAAACAGAAGAGAGGGAGAGGATCCTGGCTGAGGTCGAAGAATTCAAAAGCTATTAAAACCTTATGAGGTTCAATTAAAACCAGTTGAAGGAGTTGTACCCATAGATTACAAGAAGGATGGATGCACTTGAGGACATGGGCAAGGAATTAGAAGGAATGGTTGAAACATTGAACACTCAAGGAAATGGACTGGTTTTGAGGAGGTAAGTGCCCTAGTTGGCGACCTCTGCACCAAAGAGCATAAAATGAAGTCGATGCCTGGAACAAGTTGGAGGCTGACTTGCAAAGAGATTTTCCTATCTTGTTGTAGTAATGACAACACTTCCCCATTCTTTCATTTTTCCCAATTCTTCATTCCCTTATTCTTTTTCCAAGATGTTAAGTCTATTGTAATTCTTTCTTTGAAGAAGTGTTCCCAAGGGTGGAGAATAGGTAAAGTGTGGGGTGATGTTGGGCCCCTAAAATATTGACTAAGTATAAAAAGGTGCATGGGCACATAAGGCCTAAGTTGAGGGGTGGGCACAAGAAGAAAACATGCAAGGTAGGGTTCTAGGAGGGTTTAGAAGGACCATGTTACACACCGGGAACAAGGTCTCGAGACTTAGCCATATTTGGTGTATTGGGAAAGACATGAGAAAAGTGTGACCCTTGTGCATGATGATTGGATAAGGTGCTAGCCTTGCGTGAAAAGTTGGCCTAAGAAGGAATATGCCCTGTGATGGAAGCTTCTAGAAAACCATCATGGCAAGGAGTGGAGAGATTAGACCTAGAGGAGCATGCTCCCATGGAGGACCACATCTGACACTTGGCAATGGATTTGAAGCCTCAGAAAGAAGAGTTGGCAGTTCAAGAGGCCTATAAATACAAGTACCCACAGGGAGAGAAAAGGGGGAGGAAAGATGAATAGAGAGAGCAGAGCTCTGTAGAAATGCTGCGCAAGGAGTTGTATTGGGTTGGGTAGATAAAATATAGGAGAAGGATGCATCAAGGGGCTTGGGACTGTAAATTTTATTTTTGAGGGCTAAGGAATGTAGATCTAGTTATGATGTATGATTTTGGTCTGCCATATTGTGGTGTTCTGAAATGGATCTAATGGATGTAATGAGGTTACCAACTTATTTGAATATGATCATTAATGATTCTAGTCCATCCTCATATCTTCATAGTTTTGTTTCATGTATGTTTATGAAATAAGTATGAATCCTTATGCATTTTCCTTTTTGTTTTGGTTCAGTCCTATATTTTGTTAAAGTATCTTTCTGTCTGGAATGACTACATTGGGCTAGACATCATTCTAAGCTCTATGATGATTGCATGTCTCATTTCCACTCACTATCCTTAAGTTCCTATCATAGATGATGTTTCCCACTAAACTCATGTAAAGGAGATACTTGACACCCACATGCGTGCCTCGGTGAGTGCCCAACACCTCTTTGGGTGATAGGTCGGTGCACATGGGGTTCCCCTTGTTCTTCCGTGGGTGTAAAATGACTACAAAGGGGGAGAGAAGAGAAGAAAGAATGAAGAAGGAGAGAAAGGAAGAAATGCTCCAAAGTGTGAATAGGATACCTCTACCTTCAATAAAAATCTTGTATATGATCATCACAATCTCTACATGATGTATGAATATCCTGGATCGCAGCATGAGTGTTTCAAAACATCTATTATGATATTTCCTGGTTCAGCTCGGGATGAACACATACAATGCCCATGATGACCCTCCTTGAAACTTGGTTGATGAAATCCTTGACTCATTGAACTCACTCTGACCAACCCACTTTGAATCACCCAACTCCTTGAGTGATGAAGATGGATTCACATGTTGTGCCTTGCGATGCCACTGTTTTCCTCTGTATACCATTACACTCAAGATGATGCTTCTAGGACATCTTTGAATTTATCATTCCTCCCTTTGAACCATGAAACCATCCTACAACCCCGAGTGGAGTCCATAAATCTTAAAGATAAGTGAGAATGAGGCCATCACAACTTTCTCGCCGTCAACACTTTGAAAGTTTCTATTTTTAGTGTATCGAGACCATGACTGCCATTTTGGGATATATCACCATATTTTTCCCAATTTCACCTTCCGAGCCTTTCTAGAAAACTTAATCCTCTTTTGTTTCTCGAGGTATTGTTATTTTTAGCACATTTCTATTTTTAACAAAGTTACTTTTTAGGGACCTATTATTTTGGGAAAGTTGTCATTGTTTTTGACCTTACTCTCCATTTTGCATCTTTCCTAATTCTCCTCAGTGATCAAACTTGACATTCAAGGGTACTTACTATTCATAGCATGTGGGGAAGTATAAAATTTGATATTTTTAGTAAGTGGTGAAAATATCCTTTGTTTGCATCAGAACAATTTTTTGGATTCATCTCTTTGTCGTGAACCCTACTCCAATTTTCATCATGATTCGCTCACTAGAAAACTCAGAAATAAAAAATGAAAATTTACGCTTGATAAGAGCTTTGAGCATGGAGCTACCAAGGCAACCAATAATGAAGTAGCTAAATTTTTTTACAAGTTTTAATTTCATCTCCATTGTAATGAAAAAAATTCCATTGGGAGAATTTTTTTATTTGGAGCTTGTGTGCAAGTTTCTAGATTATTCCAACTACCAGTTGATGAGAAATATTACGAATGGAATTTAGAGAAAAATGGAGATTTTATCAAATTAAATCATCTGGGCACCATTCAAAATTTCGTGAATTTCTACTTGAAACCCTCTGAAATTTAGAAATTATACAAAAAGGTTTCATGTCAATCCATATTTTGGGTCATGAGATATGAACACTTCTTTGATTTTGCAAACAAAGGTTTGTGGCAACACACGTACATGGTTTTGGCTTGAAATATTCTCTTCTCTTACCACAACAATGAGGAATGGTATATAATGATGATGAGGATTCCATGTAAGGTCTAGATGCAATAGGGAAGGATTTACGATAGTTGAAAATTTCATGTGTGTGCATGAAGGAAAAAATAAGAAGGCATGGCAAAGACGACAATTAGAAAATTTACTCAAATTTCATGATTTGGAATGTGTTGCACTTTCTTGCACCTATTTCACCAAAAACATGGTGCCACAAAGTGTGCCCCATCCCCATTGGGCCACTTGGAGGATTCTAGTTGAAAGGAGCGGGGCTAAGAAAGTGACCATAAGGGCTTAGATTGTGAAAAGTGGCTTAAAGGAGGTCACATTGAGTTTTAGGATTAAATGGAAGGGTGACACATTTTCTTGCACCTATTGCACCAAGCCTTTGGTGCACTTGGTTCCTAGAGGAGTGTTCTAGTGCTTCATTTATGAATTTTCATGGAAAATTCCTTTTGAATATAATGGTGATAGTCTTATAGCTTGATTCATCTTGAAACTCCTAAAATTTGACCATTTTGATCAAGACATCCATTCGTCCCATTAAAGAATGAGATACTATGAAAAGAATCAAGGGTTTATGAAAATATGATAATTCCACCTTTTAGATTATTCTCTTAGCTTTCCAATTAGTATTTTTTTACTCCTAACTCATTACAGAGCTCTCGAAATCATCTGTCGAAGATCATATACTTATTTTGATTGTCTTCTCCCTAGGGGCTAAGACTGGGTCACATAAGGGACCAAGGGACTAAATAGGAGGGATGGGGAGTTTTGTGTCCCAAATTTCCCAAAAATTTGGTGCACATGGGACACAAAAATGTGCCCTCACCTTGGCTTGACAAGTGGCAGAGTGTGATTGCACGGAGCGAGGGTTAGGAAATGGAGCTTGGGGGCTTATTTGGCAAGAAAGAGCTTAAACTTGGTCATCTAATGGCACAGGGCTCAAATTGGGTAGGGGAAAATTTTATTTCACCTATTACACAAAATATTTTGGTTTTGGTACAAAAAGTGTGCCACATTCTAATTGGTTGGGTTTTTGACTCATAAATTGGCCAACTCCTAGAGATTCACCTTAGAGAGCGACTTGTCGAGATCATATTCGAGCTTCCAGTGGAGTTTTTGATGAAATTATATATGATCATGACTGATAATATCCTTATAAACCCAATGGTGGTGGTATAAGCTTCGGATTCATCCATATGATCCCTAAAAAATAGGATTTTTGTTCGGCTCCAAGGTTGTGCATGAGAAAAATTGAATGGGGACATAGTGCGCCAAGGTGTTGTGAAGAATATGATTCCACCATATTTTATATATATGAATTAAATTTTTATGATTTCTTTTTTTGACTCTTAACTCCTTCCGAATCTCCCGGCATCACTTCCCAAAGCTCACTAGTTGTTTTGGCCCTGTGCATTGCTTAGACCTCCAAGACCTACTTTTGTTGATCTTGCTCCAAAACTTGTGGATCTTCCCAAAAATCCTAAAACTTATTTTAAAATGTTTTTAAATATCCTATATTCCTCCTTGATTATTTTAGGAATTTCTTTCCGCTCCGGGGAGAGTGCACTAGCTCTGAGAAGGTCAAAACATGGTCTTTCCCAAACTTGTCAAAGGCATGTTATGATGGATATTCCCCATAAAAACACTTGGAATGACTGGATATCCCTAAATCACCTATGGGGACACTGACTTAGGAATTAGGGTGATATGAAGGAGGGCTCAGAATGTTCTTTAGGTAAAAATTTTGGTAGGGTATGGTTGTTATGCTTAGAAATTATGAATTTCCTTGTTGCACATTTGCATGATAATAGGAGGGTGTGCTATCACTTGAAAACTTCATCAAATGGGTTATTTCTTTCCCACCTTAGATAATTATGTTTTAGAATATGTATTCTGGTGCCATAAATGTCAAGAATTCTCACATGAGATACACATCATTTCTTGGGCTCTACAACCCATTGTGACACCCTAGCCCTTTTCTACTTGGGGTTTTAGTTCCCTCATCAATAAATGGCCAAAAATTTATCATTATGGCCATATAATATTTCACAAAGTGGGTTGAGGCCATGCCTCTCACTACTGTACCTAGGTCTATGATCACCAAGTCATTTTGAATCAGTTCATTTGTATGTATGGAGTCCCACAAGTCATTATCTTAGATAATGGCACATCCTTTAAGAATGAAGAGGTGAATGAGTTGTGCTCAAAATTCAAAATATTGCACCACACATCCTATTTGTATTACCCTTAAGCCAATGGATAGGGTGATGGGATGAATAAAACATTGAAGTCCATTCTCCTCAAAACAGTCAAGGAGAACAAGCGTGACTAGCATTTAAAGTTATTTCTAGCCTTGTGGGCCTATAGGATGTCAGTTAGAACACCCACAAGGTTAACCCCATATTATTTAGTATTTGGATATGAAGTAGTTTTACCGCTCAAGGTAGAGTTTCCTAGCCTCCGCATATCCTTGCAAGGCATCCTAGATGAAGACGAGTATCGAGAGGAACAAATAGTTCAACTAGAAACCCTTGATGAAACTCGACTCAAAGTTGAACAATGACATAGTGTTTATGCTGACATGATGTGTCGTCAGTATAATAAGAAATTTTATGAGTATGAAATATGTGTAGGGGATCTAGTGTTGAGACTCAATATCCATATTAACAAGAAGATCGATGAAGGAAGAAATTTCATGCCTAAGTGGTTAGGTCCATATCAAGTCATGGAGGACTATAAGAATGGTGCATATTGTCTATGTACTTTAGAAGGTGAGGAGTTTGGTGAATCGGATAATTCACTCCATTTAAATTCTTCTAGGCATATTTCATTTGCATTTCCGCATGTACACTACCGCATCTACTATATATCATCTGCATAGTCATATTGTAAGATTTTGAAACAAGAAACTTGTTTTTCAAAAACTTTCATTTTTTTGAGAATTTACGAGACATTTTAATCATACCTCTTTAACCATTCATTATATCATCTCTAAACTATTCAATCTTTTATCATCCTAGTAGATTAAGTTTTGACATTGATCCTACCAAGATCTACAATGGCTTCTTCTAGCTTAGGTTTTTTTCCCGTAGTATCTACTTTGGAAGCTTCTTGGTGTCACATATTTCCTTATAAATATATCTTTTGACATAAACAATCTAAATAATTTCACCTATATTTCTTGTTCACCTATTTCAAACCTCGGTGGTTGCATCCTACTAGTTGCATGGAGTTAAAGCTAGGGCAAGTATTCATTCCCAAAAAGGACAAGCTTTAAGAATCAATAATAAATAAATAAAGATAATAAAAACATTTCATTTTACTAATAGAACTACACTTCTTTTCCCTTTCATTCTTTAGTGGTGAGCCCATGTTTCCTATAGGTAGCGTGAGGTCTAGAAAGGAGGGAAGTGAGCTTACTCACCTATGCCTTGTCCTTGGTGATGAGCCCATGCTTCTTACTAGTGGCATGGGGCAAGACATAAGGGGTCCTTGTAAATAAATCAATAAGTTGTAAACAATTCAACTAGTAAAAGTTCTTTGATTCCTTTGAAATCATCAAAAATGAGTTAGATGTATAAGTTATAAGAGAGTTAATCCATAAAACCATATTTTTCAATCAAGAGGCCATCTACGGGTCTAAGTATAGTTAAACTTGCAAGCAAACTACATTCTAAATTGGATAGTTAGCCTTGCCTAGAGTTGAGTTGTAGTTTCCTAATTGGGTCTTTGTCAAAATATTGTCTTCATATCACCACTTTCATTCATCAAGGTCATATAACTCATGTCCTTCTTGGATTACTAGTTGTGTGGGGTTAAGAATGGAGTGGGTTCATCCTCTTATTATATCACTTTAATCAATTTTGCCAAAAAAAGGAATATATAATGTTTCTTGAAACCAAAGTTTTTAGTATACAATTTTTCCTCATATGCATCACATCTATATCAAAAATACAAAAAGAGAGAAAGAAATCATTTTGTTACACATTTGCATCATCATCATCCATACATGCATTCATAAAATCATATAAAAACATCAGAGATTCTACACATCTAAGAGTACACAGATGAAGCAAGTCATGAATGAGTAAACTCTTACACAAGATATCCGAGCCAAAAAGAAACGTACGTGTATATATATCTGTGATAATCAAGTTTGTATACAATTTCATCACACTAACAAGTGTGGTTAAAATACTCGTAATGACCATGAAATCCAAAAAAATTGATGTATAGGATCCAAAATGACCTATTGATGGTGAATCACAAAGGCACCCATGAATATACCGCAACTCGATGGGTTGAGACTCTCAATGAGATTGCATAACATGGAGCTTTTCCCAAGTGTGGGACCTTGCGAGTGGAAAAGTTCTCCGGATGAAGGCCGGTTCCTATTCCTCTGTCCGTATGCACATGTAAAAATGCAGAGGGTTTACTCAAAACCGAATCTAACTTTCCAAGGAGACAAGGTAAGAAGATGCATAAAAATGAACCTAAACTAACAAAGGTGATGCAGGAATGAAGAACACTGTCTTGCCAATAAACACAAACCATAAAAATGTAATGCAAGATCATGCACAAATAACTTGCAGATTTGTAGTGAAAGATCAAGAGGGTGCAAATAAACATAGAGAGGGTTGAGAATCATCCACAGACATGCATTATTTTCTCCAAAGATTGATACAATACACTACAAAATGCCAAGAGGCAAAGTTGCATTACGAGTTTTAGATGGGAGGTTTGAACTCCACAAATTCACTGCCCAAAGAGAAGAAGGAGGGCAAAACAAGAATGTCAAACCTTTAGAAAGAAGCCCCTCCTTACAATTTATAGGAAGAATGAGAGAGGGAAGAGAGAGAGGAATTCCAAACCTACCCCAACCACCTCCGTTGCATTTAATTCATCTCATTATGACGGTAGAGTGAGAACCCTAGCAAACTTAAAAAGTGGCGAACTGTATTTTGCATTTTTAAGAACTTGTTCCCACCTAATTAAAGATATCCAGTCGTAGTTGGACATAGGACCTTGTAAGCTTTCCGAAAAGTCCAACCTTGCATGAATCCGAGCTCCCTGTGAAAAGTTATGGCCATCTGAATATCTGGGTCAGGGTCTGCTTCCTGTCAGTGCTCAAAATGTTGTGCCTCCTAAAGGTGCGCCTTGGCGCATCCATCTTTATGTCGACATACTCTTACCTGCGCCAAGGGTGCATCCATTTCCATGTCGACATCCCTTGCTATTTGTGCACCTTTTACCTATGCCTTGGCATGACTTTTGTCATGTCGACACCCTCTTACCTGCGCCAAGGGCGCATCCATTTCCATGTCAACATCCCTTGCTGTGCGCCTTTTACCTGCGCCTTGGCCATAAATGTCGGGGTCTGAGTTTCTTTGATTTCCATATTCTTCTGCTTGTCTATATCTACCGGGGAGATATTTACAACATGACCCAAAGCAATAAGGCCTATAGCCTATCCCTTTCTACAGGATCTGGATGAAAGAGCATGATGAGGACTCTTGATGCGGGTCCTATGATGTGAGTGGGAGCCTCCATGGGTGGAAAGATGAGAGTGACTGTGGTATGAGGTAGGTGATTTTCTAGTGGTAGTCACGCTAGGAGATTAGCCTTGCCATTGTCTCCTCTCGGCTAAGCTTGGTACACAAAAAAAGCTCAGTCCTAGTCATGGTCGAGCCTCTGCAACTCACTAGACCAGTGAAAATCCATCAGTTTTACATTCGAACCTCTACCGCTACCATAAATTTACAAGCAGCTCCTCTCGCATCTTCCTCATGGGAAGTAGAAATGTGTCAACCAAGATCCGATGAATAATGTCTCGCCAACCATCAACGGTGGTTCGAAATACAAAAGGAATCAATGGTGTGTGTAGACACAATATTAGACATTTATTTATCCCGGTTTTATACTACTATTTCGAAGGTTCTTGAGTGAAGAAATTACTAATCAACCCCTATATTTTGGCCATCTTGTTTTATTTTATTTCATCATTACCGACATTTTACATCCACATGCCCAGTCATCTTCTGTCATCTCACGTTATTTTTGTTCAACTGGAGCACTTAGGCTAGTACTAGAGCATCCTTGGGTGCCTGGTCCCTTTTGAACTTTCCCACAAAATTTTCAGCTCTTTACTACCTATTTGAGGTCTTTATCTTTTTAGTGGTTGGAAATTTCGGGGGTTAATTATGAAATTAGATCAATAAAATTCTATAAATATAAATTTATGATCTTTGTAATGAGGAACTAACATCATTCACTACTATCATCCATCTAGAGTTGCATCAATCTATTATATTAGATATCACTTGCATCCACATAGCTCCATCATAAGGCATAAGGCTGGGACATCTACATCACACTTCATAGGGGAGGGAATCTATGCTATTCCATGCACACATTCTATTACATTTTCTACATATAGATATTGATTTCTACTTCACAAAGTGTGAATGACGTGAGATAACCTGGGGGCACATTATGCACACACTCACTAGAACTACATTTGGGTCCAAAATGTAGTCAATGCTCGATTAGTAAGCCCATTTTTTTGGCACCTAAGGTCAATCTAACCCATTCATTTGCATCTTTTGTTTTAGGTTTTGATACTTATGTTTGTCTTTTGTATTTCTTTACATCATCTTAGATTATTTTCAACACTCAATGACAGGACAAAAATCGATGTGACAGAAAGTGAGTGTTTAAGACCACCTCCCGCACTCTGCTGAGATTCATTTTCAAATCTTTTCATAGACCACGGTGCCCGGTTTATAGACTAGAGTTCTCGTGTGTGCCCAATCCCTCTCTAGGTGCTCCACCTAGTCATATAGCTTGGAACCATCCTTTCGAGGATCCTCATGATTCACT
Source organism: Taxus wallichiana var. yunnanensis (assembly GCA_018340775.1). Classification (NCBI taxonomy): domain Eukaryota; kingdom Viridiplantae; phylum Streptophyta; class Pinopsida; order Cupressales; family Taxaceae; genus Taxus; species Taxus wallichiana. The sequence continues at coordinate 860,065,766 of CM031235.1, forward strand.
CATGATTCCCGATTTTCCCGATTACACTGCGACACGGTCCTACCACTTCATCAAATCAGCTGAGTTATTTCCTTTTCTCTCTTGCATATTATAATTTTGTTTCCATTTAGCTTAATTGTTTTATTTGAGTTATACACTTCTTTATTGCATTTATATGTCCTCCTAGATTAGATTAACTGTATACATTATTTACATTTTTAGTTAATCATTTTGGTGAACTTTGACTACTTTCATGCTTAGGATCCTCATTTTCTTCTATCATTGGTCGTAAGGTTTATCAAGTATATTTATCTGATCTACTTAAAAGATATCCCAATTACTACATTGTTTTGCAAAATTCCCTAGATACCAAGTATTATGATGACAATATGTTGCCTAATGAACTAAGTCACAGTGCTCGCTTTTCATTTAGTGACCTATTATCTCGTTTTGAGTTTACGCCAAAACTATCAGATAACCCTACAAAAATTTTTAAGTGGTTTTGCAAAATTGCCTTTATGAGAGATAATCGGGTTTTCGGGTTTCCGATAGGACAACATGTGTTTTGAATGCTTTATGTCTTGTGTTCCCCGAAACCCAAAACCCGCTTCAAGTAAGGTGAGTCAGGTTTTCAGACCTTCATCGCATCGGAACATGCCTTATCCAAAACATGTTCCATGTCGCCTGTCTTCCGATACCCGAAGTCTGATTTAGTCCTTCATGTCAGTTTTTGGAACTTTGAAACATCTAAACATCTCATGCTTTGTGTCGATTGTTTCCCAAAACCCGAAACCCAAATTAGTCTAAACACCTTTGTGTCGGGTTTTCGGACCTCCCAGCATGCTGACATGGTGTTAATGCCGAGTTGTTCGGGTGATTTGGCACGTGCCAGCCGAAGTGTATTAATTGCAAATTTTCTTAGATATATGCGGATTTCCATGTCATTTTACCGGATGTATTTTTAACTCGTGGATTTTCGCAAGCATGCTTCTCCAACCTCGAAACCCGAAACTCACATGTGCCCGATTGAAGTGCCTGTTTTCGATCTTTCCTTGCTCTGGTTGAAGGTATCTCTCTTTCCATTCTTTGTTCATGGTTTTATGGATTGATTATGTATGGAATTCTTCCCATTTCCTTACCAAGTTTGTGGGGTTTTATTCTTTTTCCTTTTTGGGTTGTTTTCTAAACCGGGTTTATGTTTTAGGGTTTATCTCTTTGGAATTACCACTTTGTGTTATTTCCCCAGAATGTTGTTGTAATTAAAATATGTTTGGGATATAAAATGATGAAGAAAAGAACTTGCATGTTTTAAACAACAAAAACCCTATTCCCTCTTCTCGGGTTTTGAAGGGTGCTTTGTCTGATGCATCAAAACCCGAAGTATATCGAAGATTTGGCGTGTTGGGCTTTCTCCATTTGACATCTTCAAAGTGTGCCAGCTTTTCTCAAGTTTCTAACATCTTTGAAGTGCTGGGCTTTCCAAAATCTTTGACATCTTGGTGTGCTTGAGGGTTTTCTCAAATCTCCAAATCCTTAGCAAAAGGTTAAAAAGCTTCCCAAGTAGTGCTTAGTGATACCCATGAAACCTGCGAAATTTTGAATGATCATTCCACTGCGCTTTGATGAAAATGAAATGCAAGGCATAATTCGAAAGTTCCAAGAATTTGGAACAAACGAGATCAGTGGAGGAAGAGAAAGAGGAAGGAGAAAAAGATGACGATTCGAGACTAAGTCTGATGTTTCATGTCATTTCAATCTTGAAATTGACATGACATTTTCATTACTGCTTTCGTCACATAGGAAGCAAATTTTGACTTGGTCTCTGCAGAGAGTCAAGCAAAATAGAACTTTGTTTAAAGAACACTATTTTTCTAGGATTTATCCTATTTTCTCTCGTTTCCTTTTATTATAAATAAGGGATGCTTATGCATTCCAAAGGGTCGAGATTTTTGTAATATTTAGAGCTATTGGAAAGAAGAAAAACTTTGTGTTTTCGTTCAATCATTTTGAAGAATAGGAGTTGATATTATTTCGCAAACTTTGTGTTGTGGGATATATCTTTCTTAAGACATTGTTCTTACGTTCATGATCTTAAGCTATTCTTTGCGTAGCATCTTAGTGTTTCTAATCATCTCAGACATTATATTTATGATCTAAAGCTCATATGATTATTTCGTGCTCTGCGTTTACTCGAAAGAAAATACGTTTCTCTCATTTCCTTTCCATTGTGCTTCTTTCATTGTAATAGTTTCCAATCCAGTTCGTTTACGAAAGCAATACCTTTGAATCGTGTGAATGTGGCTTTCGGGATTCTATCCCAACCCCAATGGTTAGATTAGTGTGAATACTGTATATATTGTTTTTGCTATGTTTTAGATTAGTAGCAAGCGAGTAGCCTCTCCTGTCTTTAAGGAGGGATTTAATCCCATATACTTTGTGGTTGAACCTCATATTTTGGGTTGACAAAATATCCAACCAACATGACCCTAGAAATTCTCCATATAATCAACCCCTATTGGACTCAATTCAATATTTACATGATTTATTTCAAGACAAATTTACATATATGGAATCCATAATCACGTCTCTCAAATGTGAAATCCAACATCTTAAGGATGCTTCTCGGGCTCATGTTTGTTCTCCTCTCTACATATCCTCTTGATCTATGTCCACTACATGTCAAGTAGTTGAACCTCGGGTCATGCCATTACCCGGAGCCTCTTATATTTGAGCATAATACTAAAAATATGACATTATTATTGATCTCTTTATTCATCAATTTATCACTTTACCGCTTTACTCATTATTATCCTCCTTATTAGTTATTAAAGTATCAAGGTCATCCATATTGTTATTATCATCGAATCGATGGACATAATGACAATGATCACTATTATTTACAACATAGAGTCAAAAATATTGACCTTTAAGGGTTTATATCATTCATTACCCACTATCATGTTACATCTCAATGGGCTCCTAATTATGCTCCTTCTACATCTAATGAGCATCACCATACCACTTCTCATGCACCTTCTTTGATAGTCAAGAGTCACCTAAGCAACCATCTATGACATCATCAAGTCAACATAAGCAACAACCTCTCAAAATTAGTTCACCACCTCCTCCTACTCCATCATCTACAACATTACCACATCAAAACAAGCCATCACTTCTCACAGTTTTCTCTAAATCATGTCCTCTTACTAAGTCATCTATTGTATTACCAAGTCAAACTAAACAACCTCCTCTTAAGGATGATCTCACTACTCCTCCATTAAAGGTATCTACCACATCACCACATCATACACAACAATCACCACCTAAAGTTAAACTTGTAATTCCAACATCCGTTATATACCCTACATATGTTGATAATTGGGATCCAATGACACTTACTATGATGATGAACCATCGATGGTGATACTCCTATGTTATATCCCACCACTTTTGTTAAGGAAAATAATCCATACATTGGTCCACTTAGTTTCTTTTTACTATACCTCCATCACATACATACTTAGGGGCATCACATCTAATACATCCCCCATGGATCTTAGCATCAACTCATCTTGTATAGTCATATATACATCTTAGTTTTGAACTATTTATGGATGATGCACTATTGTGCTTTGGTTCACACTTGATTGTTGAGGGCTTACAAGACATGACCCCACGCACTGCACCATAGGCATTACACATTGTGTTTCATCACACATTACATGTCATACACCATACATTCTATATTTCATCTACAATATTTTGACATTTGCATATTTACATAACTTACATCATACTAGTCTTCATTATACATACTTGCATCTAGCATTCCATACTACTCATCATACATATTACTTTTAGTCTACACTTTGTACATTACATCTTATACATCGTACATTACATAATAAACTCATCACATGGTCATATTTCATCATTACATATATTGCATTGTACTATATGCCTGCACTCACTACCCTATAATGCACTTTAGTTCCTCGATCCATACTCGATTGCCGAGGTTTAGAAATCTATTGGAACTTACACTCATCACATGTTTACCATTTAACATTTCATCATGTGACATCCCTAGGATAATGACATATGCTTTAGGTTACATGGTTACACATTCTATCATTTTGTAGTGGTATACACCTTAGGTATCATCACCACTCCCTCTTTTCATTTCATAGTGATATATGTTTTAGGATAAATCATCACTCCCTCTTTCACCTTATCATGGTATATGCTTTTAGGCTACATAATCATTCCCTTTATTCATCTTGTAGTGATATGCACTTTAGGATACATCATCACTCTTCTATTCATTTTGTCATGATATATAATTTGGCTATAGGGTTCACCCACAAATTTTCTATATGTTGAATATCACCAACCTACACATACACATTCATCACAATACATTAGACATAGCATACACTTGACCATTTCCCGATGACACACTATCATTTACGATTCAATCTTGATTATTGAGGGGAAAATAAAATTAACCTCATTGCATACATTTCCATTCATTCTAGAGGGCACATGGCTCCTATCATTCCATCTTGCATTACATTCCACCCATCCACAAAATATTACATTGTCTAGGGGCATTTACTCTTGTTTACTAGTATTTTACATGATCACTTTACTACATATGTTAGATTGATTTCTTATATGTCATTCTCTATAACATCCACACATGCACATTTACGTCCTTTTTTATTGTATGGAGCTAAATATATTCATTAGAATCATGCATTAAAAGTGATTGGGTTACACAGAATACGACATCGGTCGGGGATTGGTGACATCGATTAGAGAGAAATCAGGTGTTGGGCCTCAAAATATTGGCTAAGTACAAGAAGGCATGTGGGTGCGTGAGACCTATATGAATAAGGGCACACAGGGTGAAGGCATGTAAGATAGGTTTTAGAAGGGTTTAGTAGAACCCAAGGCACACATGCAAGGAAAAGGAAGGGGTTTTAGGACTTAGCCATATTTAGCATCCTAGGAGGAACATGAGAAAAGTGTGACCTAACTGAGCATGTGGAGTGGATAAGGTGCCAGCTTGATAGCTTGATGGTTAAGGAAGGAATATTCCATGCGATGGAAGGATCCAGAAAGACATCATTGTAGAAAGTGGAGAGCTCGGATGGGAAGAAGCATGCTCCATTGAAGGACCACATGGACACTTGGAAACCAATCTATTACTTTAGGAAGGTATGGCGGTGGATGCTAAAGCTATATATAGAGATGCTCGGGTAGAAGAGATGGAACATCGATATAGAAGAAGAGTGAGTGGTCATTGGCATCACATTATGATCAAAGAGGTGAAGCTCTGCAGAAATAAGGATGGGTTTTAGGGATTCTTAGGAAGGCATTGAGAAGGAATATCTGAAATGGGTCTATGAACATCTTTGTAATCTGGAAAGCATAGTTTAGGATTCTGATGTATAAGTCTTATCTGCATTAAGACATTTGGTCTGTAATGACCTTGAGGAATGTAATGTGGTTACTAAATAGAGAGTAATATGAATATATGGATTTATTTTAAAATATATACATTTTTCATGGGTATAAACCCTAGTTCCTTTTCTTTGTATTATCAGATATGTTATTTGTTATCTATTTGATATTTCTCTTATTATCTGAATGGATGCATTAATATAATGCCTCATCTTAGGTTCTCATAATGAATGCATGTTTCATTACCCATTTTCTAAGTCTCTTTCATTAATCAATGTATTTTCAAAAGACTCACATAAATGAGGTTCTCGGATCCGCGTGTGCCTCGGTGTGAGTTCGCCTGGCTCCCACTGGGTGATAGGCCGACGTGCATGGGATTAGATTGTTGTTCTACATAAACATCTACATCTTGGTTCCATTTATTGGACCTCTTTTCAAAGTTGTTGTAATAAATGATATACATATTGGTCCCTGTGATGTGTGATGACCAAACATCTTACCTTAGAAAGTGTTAAAGCATTGTTCAAGAGCACGGAGGATGAGTTTGCTCAAATATTCAACACTAGACTTGAGTTTGATGAACATAGATGGGTAGAAGAGAACTTGTACCATGAGTTATATGATACATTATTCTTGTTGTTTTCCAGTAGAACTATATGAATGGATTTTAGGATATGCATCTAGATCGAGCTAGTACTATAGATTACGCGTATGGGCCCAAGATGATTACTAGAGGCTACAAGATGTAGATCTGACTTGGACGGGTGTTATTGATCATTGGTGGAAAGGAGTCCTAACTAGTTATACTCTAGAATATGCCATTTCTACGTATTATTTCCTAGAGGTTATTGAGTTTTTGTTTCTAGGGATCTGAAGAATCATTTTTACGTGTTATCCCTTTGGCTATGAAGATCTTGATCATTACCCTAAGTTTAGAGGCATTTCCTATGGCCAACTAAGATTCTCTGAGCACTGGGCGAGGAAGCTAGGGTGGAGGAAGATGAAAAAATTACAGCTGAAAAGGAAAGAGAAGAGAGATGACTCAAGTATAGTGAAGCTTGTGAAAAGGAGATGGCTAGAAAACATGAGGTTATAGGTGTGATGGATCTATAGAGGTAGATGTTGTGGGAAGGAGTTGAGGTTCACGTAAAGGATCTAGAACCTAAGAATCTATGCTACCCATCTTGGAAATCATGGGAGAGAAGCCCCTTCAACTTTTGATGAGAGTTCATCACATAGAGAAAGGAGGCCATCAATGCACATCTTAACCCACATAATGACCAACCCCTAGCACTTGGTTTTCTAGATCAAGGAATAATTATTGCTAATTTGGTTAGTATTGGTGGAAGTAACCAATCTATGCCTAGGAGATATAATTTCTCATTTGGGACATCTATGGTTACATAAACCATTCCCGTATTTGGAGGAATTTTTGGATAAGGTGTAAATACACAAGGTTTGGGTATCACATCTAGAAGTTACATGGGACACCAATGATAGGCAACGAGAAAATATCAAAAACCATCAAAGTTTTGTTTAGTGGGACATTGGGGACACTAGGCATGACCACTTTAGGCCATTTTTGACTACGGGAGGTGGATCTAGTGTAATAAGAGATGGAGGACCTAGTGGGCCTAGAGCGTCAGGAGGATTTGGTGGGATGGGAGGAATGAGACTAGTGGATCTAGTGGATCTAGTGGCGAAGAAACATGAGAGGAAACCAAGGTTTCGAGTAAGGTGGAAAAATTCCTCGGCCACCTCCATAAGTATTCTTTGAGATGTCTTTGCATTTTCCTAACTACATAGGTATTGAATATGTTGTAAAGCATGTGTATAATTTTGAATAGCTATGGCATGCAAGGGATCACTACCCAGAAGAAAAATAAAGTCAATTTTCAATGACATTGCGAGGATGTGCACATAGCTAGTAGCTAGTACTGTAAGTATGACCCCCACTAGATAGTCATGGATTACACTATGCATTTGAAGAACACCTTCCTAGAAGAGTTCCATATCCTTGAGTTTGAGAAGAAGATAATCAACACTCTGAAGGAGATCCAATAAGGAATGGAAGAGAGTGTGTAGGAGTATGATGTACGATTCAAAATTATCTTATCAAAACTATCCTATGACATTAACCCTTCTCATCATGCTCAATGGTTTTTTGAGGGATTGATAACGTTGTTTAGAAGGGCATTGTCACATAAGACTTTCATAGAACCATATGAGGTATTAGAAGCTTCCCTACACATGTTGAGGCTATTGGGAGAATTGATACTAGTGTTAGCCATTTTTGGAGGCTAAAATTGTTGTAATGGTCAAGTTGGAGAATTTGTTTACAAATTCAGTGCATGAGGTTTGTAGTGGTCTTTGGTGCACAAAATGTGAAGTGGAAGGGCATACAAAGGATAGTTTCCCTCAAAATTTAGTATGTGCCATGGTGGTAAACTATGATATTTTCCATGGGGATCATGATGTAAATTAGTGTCCTCTATATCAACACACAATCCGTAAGAATTTTTTGATATTGCTAGATTTATACCTCTCTGACCCATGATACCAAGGATTACGAGGTTGATTGACAAAATTCATGATGTTATTGATATTGGTGGATGCCAAACTAGCGTTACAAGTAGTTCCAAGGATGATGATTGCCATTATAAAGGGCCGTGAGATGGAGGAGCATGGAAAGGGTTTTTGAAGGGATTTTTGTTGCGGTTTAACCATGAAAGAGGAAGAAGTGAGTTCCCACAAGGAACCTATTATAATTGTGGGTCTACATAGCATTATAAGCGTGAGTGTCCTGATCTATTATAGTGCTCATGGTGTGGAAAGAAACATAAGTACGAGGAGTGCCCTAATTTTTTGAGCACATGATCCAACAACACCGGAAAGAAAAGGTGATGGGATGGTGAGTATAAAGAAGGTTGACCCTCATTGGATGCCAAGAGTGGTGCGAGAGTCATGATTAGAACCTATACAATTGACAACGTAAGTAGAAGTTGTGCATGTAAGGGAGATTCCAAGATAGAAAATTGTTGTTAGGGAAGAAGTTGTACATGGGAAGTACTCGGACCATACTCATCAAAAGGAAATGTATCAAGAGACTATGGATGTGATTCATAGTTTATAAGGGGAAATCCAATGTCTAAAGGAGTAGTCAAGGTAGTTGGAGCAAAGGAAGAATGTTGAGGCTCTGTAGAAGGATCTAGGATGAGGTCGGGGGAAATGTGAAAATGTTAAGGTAGGAGAATATAATTCCTTTACTACGAGAATGGTTTAGTGAGAAGGTACCACGTCTTGGGAGAGAGACAAAAGGTAGGTTCTACATGCCAATCTTCCTCCTCATATCCTTGGCTATGATAAAGAGATTACATTGAATGAAGTTGTTGATGGGTGGCTTTAGAAATATCCTCATTAACACAGGAGTGGAGGTCAATGTTCTCACCTTGGATGCATGAATCAAATGGGAAGGCCCGTATTACATCCATCTTCAAATTTTTTTTATATGGAAAATAAGACAAAGGAAATTCCGATTGGAGTCTTGAAAGATGTGTTTATCACTATTCATGGGGCCAAGTTCACTAGGGACTTTGAATTCTTAGTGCTCACCGAGGTGGATAATTTCCTAGCATTACTTAGGTGCCCTGGTGTTATAAGAACAATTATGACCTGTAGTTTAATAAGTGTTATATCAGTTTTGAGAACAAGGAAGAAAGGGTGATCATTCCTTTAATAGATGGGAAGTCAGCCCTATACCGAGCCCTTAGGAGAGGAATTCCTTGATAAAATCTATGTGTGCTCCATCAAAGACCCTAAAATAATTCATCCTATAGAAGGGGTTATCTAATTTGAAGATGCTCAGTCGATGAGTGATACAACTATCATAACATGTGAAAATTGGGTGCATGGGACTTATGAATTGATTGGGTGAAAATTTAGAGGATTTGTAATAAGGGTGATGAAGGAACACTCATTCAAGCACATGGGAAGAAATAATCTACCAAGTTACTTTGGAGGGCAAGCTTTGATGATTTCTTACGAGAAATGGAGGCTCATTGGAAAAATGAGGATGAAAGGAGAAGTATTCTCAGTTATAAATTTCTCGGGACTATAGCGTGATGGTGGGAAACACATCGTGAGAGTCTCCTAGAGTGGCGCAAGGTAAGATTCACATTCTCTGTAATATTATATAGAATAAACGCACCCATTGTTATCCAAGACTACCATGGCAAGGAGCCCACCTCGGTGAGAAAGTGTTACCACCTTTACCACCTTTGTTATGGGTGCATAAGTTATATTCCACCTTATAGGGTTGTGTGCATGCATGGTATATCCACTCAAAGACATGTCGTCAGACAAGGAATTGGCAGGAGTTAATGGCTGATCTCATTCAAGATTTTGAGTATCGAAGTACCAAGCCATCAGTGGATAAGGTGTTGTAAGTTATCAAGCGCCTTATAATGGGAGATAGTGCTATGGTATAAGATATGATACTAGATTTTCTTGGGTGAACCTTGTTTGGAGACGTGCCTCAATGAAGAAGAATAAGAAGAAATACAACTTGAGCACACATGCATTGAAAATGAAAAAGGAAAAATGGTCTATATAGTAGATGGTGAAGAAATGGAAATTTTGGAAGCTAACCATTCAAAAGGTATGCACAAATTCATAGATAGCACTGATGAGAAAGCATGTGCATACCATGAGTCCCTTGAAAAAAATAAGGTTAACATTTGGATAGAGACAAAACCTAAGGAAACTATCATTGGGGACTATTGGTTGGAGAAAGAAGTTTCAAATATCATTGATTTGTTGCAGAAGTTCCGGGATTTTTCATGCGGGGTACCATGAAATCAAATGGCGTCCATCATTCTTGGGGAGATGAGAATCAAGTTGAAGGAAGTTGCACACCTGATTTGGAAGAGGCCTTACCAATGAATCCAACTTGCACATGCGGTTTAAGGAGGAAATAGACAAGATGATAGCATTTGGTATCATTGAGGCTATGGAGGAATCAAAATGGATAAGCCCAATGGTCATCAGTATCAAGAAGGATGGAATAATAAGGATCTTTGTTGACTATAGGGACTTGAATGCATTGTGTGTCATCGATCCTTTCCCACCCCCTTTATTGAAGAAATTTTGGAGGTAATAACCGAGCCAAGGTCAACTCTTTCACGGATGGTTTCTCAGGGGTATCACCAAGTTAGGATTGTAAGTAAGACCGGAGAAAGAAAATTTCACCACTAAGTGGGGAATATTTTCCTACATTATCATGCCTTTTGGATTAAATAATGTACCTATTATGTTCTCGCTCATCATGGTACAAGCATTCCAGGACTTTATCCATAAATTTCTTCAATTCTAACTAGATGACTGGATGGTGTATGGGCTATTGAAGGACCATTGTGACAATTTGAGGCTGATGTTTGAGAGATGTTGGTAGTTTAGGATATCCCTCAACATTAAGAAATGTGTCTTTTCTATTCCATTTGGAACCTTGTTGGGACATATTATATGTAAGGAAGGCTTACTAGTGGATCCTACCAAAGTTGTAGTTATTGTAAGATTGAGGGAGCCTACTAGTCAAAACACAGTGTGTAGAAATTTCTTGGGCATACAGGGTACTATAGGAAGTTCATCAAAGGATATGCTAAGATCACCGCACCCTTAGAGGAATTGCTAAAGGAAAAGAGTACCTTTCATTACGGAGGCGTAATAGAAGGCGTTTGACACTTTGAGGGATAGAATTTTCACTGCGCCCATACTACATTTTCCTTCTTGGGATAAGCCTTTCCATGTACATGTTGATGCCTCAGGAAAAACCATGGGAGTAGTACTAGCAAAATCCTAGTGAGGGATTATTGATCATCCCTTGTGTTTTGCAAGTAGGAAGTTGACACCAATAGAATAGAATTATACCACTACTGCGTGAGGCACTATCAATGATCTATGTGTTGCATAAGTTCAAGAAGTATCTACTAGAAACACCTTTTATATTCTACATAGATCACATGGCACTAAAGTACTTGGTAAATAATCCCATTTTGCAAGGGTGCATATGTCATTGGGTCTTATTATTTCAATATTTTGAGTTCACGGTGGTTGTAAAACTAGGAAAAAGCAATTCAAGGCATGACCACTTATCAAGGATTGGCTCAGGGAGGACATGCAAAGCATTGAGGATACCATGTCGAGACACATAATTGTTTAGGTTATAGTGCGTACCTAAGACTTGGAAGATATTGTGGTATTTCTTAAAATAGGTGTGGCATTGGATGGGATGAAGGATTTGGAGAGAAAATAGTTAGCAATATGCGTCGCACCCTACATGTTGATTAGTGGATATTTGTATAAGTTAGGACATGATGAGGTTTTACATTGGTGCATATTGGAACATGCCACATGGAAATTATGGAGGAAGCGAATGGTGGGATTTCGGGATGATACTATGTAAGAAATGTTTCCGCGTGGAAGACTTTAATGATAGGGCTTTGGTGGGAGACCATCTATCGGGATTGTATTAAATTTTACAAGATATCTATGATCATTGTTAGTACCTAGGAAAACTTGGAAAGAGGGATGAGATTCCATTAAGGCCAATAGCTAGCATAGAGCCATTTGAAAAGTGGGCAATCGACTTTTAGGACCAATTTCACCAGCCATGCAAAGGACTGGTTCACGGTATATCATTACTTACACTGATTACTTGATAAGATGGTAGAGGCGCTGCCTATAAAGGATTACACTACAACAACAAATGCTAGGTTCTTATGGGAAAACATAATCAGTAGGTATGGATGTCCTTTGAGCTTGACTAGTGATAGGGGTACACATTTTCTCAATGAAATGGTCAGGATTCTGCTAGCAAAGTTTATGGTGGCCCATCACAAGACTACCCCTATCATCCATAGGAAAATGGAACTACTGAGGCATTTAACAAGATACTAAGTCACACATTGACCAATATTTTTGATGTCGAAAGACAAGATTGGGATGACAAAGTATCAACTATTCTATGGGAATAAAGGACAACCTCTGAGAGGTTGAATAAGGCCACACATTTCGGTTGGTGTTTAGCATAGAGACCTGGATTTCCAATTGATTTCATGTTACCATCACTGTGTATAGCATGCCCAGAAGGTTTAGATGATGAAAAATTGTTTGAGGAAAGGATTGAAAAATTGATGTAGTTAGAAAAAAGGTGATCACTTGCTAGATGGAGTCGAAGACTATAAAATCCATACAAAAGGCATGGTATAATTGTCATATAAAAATAAGCGGTTTGAGGTTGGGCAGATGGTTTTGTTGTATGATTCTAAGTATTTGTGCCATCTTGGGAAGTTGAAATTCCATTGGTTTGGCCCTTACATCATCTCATACACCCTTGATTCAAGTGCATGTCAGTTACAAGCGCTGGATGGGATGAATTTACCTAGCCATTATAATGGGAGTAGTTTGAATCCCTACTATAAATATGCCTTCCCAATGTGTGTAAATAAGCTAGTATTTCTATTTAGCTTAGGATTTCCCTTTGTGAATTTTTTACTTCTTGTGTTTCCCTTTCTCGGTCTTATTCCTTTATTTGTTTCTATTTTTTAGGCCTTGTGCACTTTAGTAACCACATTATTTTAATAAAGGTTGTACATGTGTAAGAGGACCACACATCTATTTTAGTGTGGGGTAAAGTAGTGTGAAGTAAAGTATAAGATGACAGTAAAAGTTGTAAGGCCCAGATGAAAGGATTAAAGGCATAAAAAATAGAAGTACACACATTGAAACAATGGACTAGAATGGTTGGTGTCAAGATAAGGATTTATAAAGACCACATACAGAGAAGGAAAAGCACAGGAACAACATGAGGTAGGCGAGGGAAAAATTGGGTAAAGGATAGAAGAGGTGCCTTGGCGCTATATAGATGTGCGTAAGAGTCTTCGATCGATGGATTTTTGCATGACTAAGGTTGTAAATAGTTTTTCGCGTAGGATTGGGTGCATGGGTAAGGGCACTTAAGGTTGGATTTAGTGGAAAAAGTTGCATTTAATGCTAAGTACATGTTGGTAGGTGGCATAACATTTATTGCTGGAAAGGAGGAAAAAGCTATAAGTATGAGGTTGGGTGAATCATTATTTTACCTTATGATTACGAAGTGGAAGAGCTCTTGTGAACTAGGGAATCTAGAGATATTTTTGAAGGAAGAAGAATCATAGAGATCTAAGTGCGTGACTAGGGTTGATCTATAAACCAGAGTGGAAGGAGTACATGGGTGTGGGAGATTTCTTTTGGAGTACACCATCTTGTGGAAGGGTTTTCCTAGTTAGGGTTTGATAGCTAGGGCATGGAGGTAGGAGGATTCTTCATGGAGTTGAGCCTTAGAGTTGAGTAGAGTAGTAGAGCAGAGAAAAGAGGCATTTAAGTTTTATCCCAAAAAGTAGAATGGAACCAAAGAAAGCAAACCATCTCACCAAAGAAATAGAAGGGCAAGGGAAAAGGAAAACAAACCATTGCCATTGCTAGTTCCAATGAAGAGTGGTATGTAGAAATGTAATACCCAGATGGAGTGTTTCTGGGGAAAGAGTGGGAATCACACTTGAGGAAGATGGTCATAAGTGACTACAATCATCACACAAGCATTACAGAAAAAGAGATGACATTAGAACTGGTTCATCCAACTAACAAGAGGACACCAGAAGGAATGTCGATCTACAATGATGAAGTGAAGGTGAAGTTGGAGAAGGCTAGGTTGTTGCAACTTTATGAGTTTCCCTATTTTGGAAATCCGAGTGGTTATACCAGTGGTTGATGTCACACGTACATGAAGACCACTTCTATTTTATAGGACAAAAATGCACATAACTCCTCAACTCATATCAAATTTCACTTGGTCTGATTTGTGAAGGAGACTCCATAGATGATGACTTGGATGATAAGGAGGCCATCAAGGAAACTATGGAGGCCTATGACTATAAGAAGGGTTCGCGCTACTTCAATATCATAGATATCCCTAACCCTATTATGAGAATGGTCATGTGCTTGGTTACCAAGATGAATGATCAAGAAAGGTGGACACAAGTGAACAAGGCATGGCTGAATGTATGCTAGAATATTTCTGAAGGCACCATTTACAACTTATCTACCTACATTGTAGATGAGATCATTAGCAGCACGTAGGAAGGAGAGAAGATATTGTTTGGAAACATTCTCCTCACCATCATCTTCTTAGAGGTTTGAGTGCTTGATGGGCCGAGAGAATAACAATTTTAAGGAGGCCAAGAGACTAAGGTTTAACCTTAGTGAGGTATATTAAGACCACTGCAAGCTGCACCGAAATCTCATGTATCTAAATAAGAATGCATATGTGGAGAAATATGTCTCCCACAAAGTACAAATGATGAAACCAATAACGTTTCAATCGTCGATCCCCGAAAGGGATGCAACAAGGGTATATCTACGCATAAGGCCAAAGTTTGAGAAGGGTGCCTACCTAGAGAATGATGTCTCCATTCTAGAAGACCCCATAGGAAGAAAGAAGGCCACACCAAAGAAGAGGGAGAGAGAAGAGGTGCAAGAGAAGAAGGCACCAAGTGTGTAGACAACACAACCTGTGGGCACACCAGAACAAGCGCTAAGCCAAGTACTTGTGCACATAGAAATAAGTCCCCATTCAAGGAGAAGACCCCAGAAGAAGAAGTGCTAGAGAAAGAGGAGCCCCTCACAAGAGAAGAGTCGCCAAGGAAGGAGTCACCTGCTGAAGAGAAATGAGAGGGAAGTCTCCTTTTTGAAATCACCAATTAGGAAGAAATAGAAGGTGGTAGAGAAGGAAGACTCAGAGAAAACGAAGGACTTAGAGGTGTATAGGGATGATAAGGATTAATGATGAGGATGAAAAATTTCATAATCATCCCTTGTATTTTTCGAAGAAGAAGGAAGCAAAGGGAAGAATGGTGAGGAAGAAGCAAATGCTCAAGGCAAAGGGGTGAGTGAAGAAGTGAACACAAGAGATCAAAGGACCCCAAGCCTCACTAAGGAGTAGATAAAGGAGGCCATGGAGAGAGAAGTGGAAGGCATCATTGAAAAGTTAGTGGAATAGGAAGTAGAGCACAATGCAGATGAAGTGATGAGGGAGATTGAGGAAGAAAGCGTTGGAAAGGAGTATGACAACATGGGTGGAGATCCTAGCCTAGCAGTGAGTTTTCCAAAGGCTACGTGAATAGGTGGGAAGAGCATAGTGGTAAAACAAGGGAAAGGAATGGGTTACATCAATGATCCAAGAAAGGTACTACATGCGCACTTCTAGAGCACCGTGCCAATAGAACAACTCCTAGCCATGCCCTCATTTGATGTAGAAGGCACATACCCACAAACCAAGAAAATGCTATCTTGGGAATTTGAATCCCATGTCAATGAACTTGAGTTCAAGGTGAGCCAAGGGGCACTAATGAAGGTGCCAAAGATGAAAGGAGTAAATCCCTTGGTGAATTCTCAATGGTTGTTAGATGAGCAAGTCTGTAATGCACTCAACAAATTTTTAGTTGAGGTTGAGGCCAAACTCTTTGGGAGGAATGATAGGGTGAGATTCTAGAGGCAGAGTTGGAGAAGGAGGAGGAGATTATCAAGAAAAGTAAGAACTCAAGCAAGAATAATTGATCGAACATATTTAAGGTGTGAACTAAATGATTATAAGGAAAGGGTATGTGGATTACATAAGAAAATTGAAATGATTACATATGTTATTGTTTTAAAGCATCCTAACCTATCACTTCCTGAGTAAAAATATGAATCAAATTACAATGCTTAGAGGACTTAACTCGCACCCTCACTATGGAGAGGTGGCCACTTACCTTAGAGTCTGTAGAAGAAGCACTAGTGCACCAAGAGAGAGAAGACAAGTTGAAGGTCGTAGGGATTGTGGATCGAGTATACCAAACTCCTTGTCGATGTGAAGGCTATTGTGTAGGTTGCTGAAGTTGCCTATGATAATTATATTGATAGAGATAGAGTAAAAAAATCTTGGTCACTACCCATGAGAAAAAACTCAATGAGTTAGGATAATAATAAGGGAATAATAATGGATAGGATCTTGGCTGAGGTGGAGAAGAAATTAGAGGCTATCAAGACCTTGCGGGGATCGATCTAAAACCGATGAAGGAGTTATACCTCAAATCACCCGTAGGATGGATGCCCTCGAGGATTTGGGTAAACAACTGGAAGGAATTTTGAAATAATGAGCAAAAAGGGGAAGGCCTAAGCTTTGAAGGGTAACTTCCTAGTAGGTGACCTCTTCAAAGCAAGCGAGAGTAAAGTCAATGCACGAGAGAAGCTAGAGGTAGATATAGGGAAATATTTCCCCCTCCTTCATAATTAACATGTTTTCCTTCATTTCCCCATTTTTAATTCTTTTTCCGATTCTTCATTCCTTCATTCTTTTCCCAACCATTCAAAACCCACCATTCATTATTCATTGAAGAGAAGTGTTTCGAGAATGGAGAACATGCATAATATGGGGTGATTTTGGGCCTTAGAATATTGGGTAAGTACAAGGAGGCATGTGGGCACGCGAGACCTATATGAAGAAGGGCGGGTGGGGTGAAGGCGCATAGAATAGGGTTTTAGAAGGGTTTAGCAGAACCCAAGACACACATGTAAGAAAAAGAAGGAGTTTCGAGACTTATCCATATTCGACATCCTAGGAGGCACACAAGAAAATCGTCACCCAACTAAGCATGTAGAGTGGATAAGATGTTAGCCTTGCGATTCGATGCTCAAGGAAGGAATATTCCATGCGATGGAAAGATCGAGAAAGACATCATTATGGAAATTGGATGGCTCGGATGGGAAGAAGCACACTCTATTGAAGGACCACATGGACACTTCATAACCAATCTACTACTTCATCGAGGCATGGCGGTGGTTACTAAAGCTATATATAGAGATGCTCGGGTAGAAGAAAAGAGATGAATGAAATAGAAGAAGAGTGAGTGGTTATTAACATCACATTACGATCAAAGAGACGAAGCTATATAGAAATAGGGATGGGTTTTATGGATTCTCATTATGAAGGTGTTTCACCTGATTCTTAGAGCGTTTCTTTGAATGTGACGAAACAGATAAAGGTAATAGGGCTAGGTGGAATACTTGTAATAGTTGGTTGAAGGTTGTTGTGTGCGTATGACTTCTTGATCCACAGCTTGATCGTGAGAGCTTCCTTTTGGCTAGGAGGAACTACTTGAAATGAATAATAAGACCACCAAAAGAGGTTAAATAGCATATGATAAGTGGACTACCTAGTGTATGCTAGTTCCAAAAGTGTGATACTCTCTGAAGGCTATTAATCCACTGTTTAAAACAATTAAATGTTAATAATAAATGAAATCTTACTATAGTTAAAATGATTTAGGTATCTCATTCGATTACAATAAGAAAATTCATTCACAATAGGCTAAGCTATGATTGAATATGAAGGGCGAGGTCTTTGTAGAGTATCGGTGCCGTCTTGGTCGGGTCTGGTTTTGGGCTACTTTGGGTATTTGGTGGAGAATTTAGGCTCTGTTCTTGGTCTGAGGGTAAAACACAGAGACCAACGTCGGTTTGGTATGACTCGATGTTGGTTTAAGTGAAACCGACAATGGTTATGGGTAACCAGCGTCGGTATGGTTGAGGTAAAGGAAACTCAAAAGAAAATGATTAGAAGGCTTGATCTAGGATTTTATGTAGGTGGTGGGGTAGGTTTGAGGGTTACAGAGGTCTCAAATGTGGTCAGGGATGAACAAAAAATGAGGATGGGTAATCTAATGATGTAAATAATGAAAAAGGCCCAGTTACAAACTGATAAGAAATGAAGAAATGGAGATGCAACAACTTAATCTGATAACAAAATAATAAAAGCTATTATAATGTATTAGACCAAGTTGGTGGAGGTATACTTACTGTTATATGAGCTTGATGGCTTAGATGGCAATGGTAGTTGATCAAGTGGATGGAGTTTGGTGTGGTGATGGCGCTTCCCAAGATGCTCCCGTGAATGCAAAATGGCTTTGTGGTCACTTCTGATGCTGGCTGTGGATGTTCGGATGCGTATGTGAATGCTAGTTCTACTTGCATGTAGCTTTGGTCTTATTTTTTTGCTCTCTAGATGTGCCAACCTCGAAATAAGGTTACCAAAGGGAATAAAAGGTAACCGACATGGTTTTAGGTTGACTGGTGGTAGTTTAGGGTGACCAACATCGGTTAGGGTGGGATTTCCTAGGTTTTACTAAAATGGGTAGATCTACTTGATTTCTTGGATCTTGTTCCTTTTCCTTCACGGATTATAATGGAAGATTAATTTGTAATGGGGGAATGTGGTTAGAGGAATGTAGGCTTTGATTTTTAGGGTTTATGTAGGTCTTAGTTAGTAATGGTAACATACTAAGAATAGATTTGGGGTGAGGTGGCTAGGTGAGTTGTATAGGTGAGGTGGTGGTGTGAGAAATATCTTATTTAGGATATTTTAATAATAAATATCATGAGATCATGGGTTAATTTAATTAACTTAATTAAATTAATATTAGTGTGGGGTGTAAGGAGCCCTGATAAGTGAGTGTGTTTCAAGGTGATTATTTGACGAGGGACTAAGGGGAGTGTGACCCAATTTTGGTGTCTACATTTTTCCCTTTTGTTTCATAGATTGTATTGGTGTTTACGTCTTGACAAAAATAAGATGTGGTTGCCCCATGTGTGGGTAAAGGTGATCCCCCTCAAACCAAGAACTGATGAGGTAGAAGGAAGAATCGGTGAGTGGTTTGATAAAAGGTGAATGTGATGAAGAGGAAGGTGGGAAATGGGGGTAAAGGGGTAAAAGTCCAATCAGTGAATCTAGGTAATGGGTCAGGGTAAAAGGTAGTAATAGTCAAACACATGCACATGTATAAACTGTAGCATGGTACCAGGTTGAAGAGCATTCAAACTCTAGATTTTCTAAGGTCAATAGGTTTATCCAAACAAGGTTGAGGTGATTCCGGTATCCAAGGTATAGGATATGGTTAGGAAACACAATGCGCAAGTCAAGTGCAGGAACATTTAGGTATGTTCCTAGTACACCAAAGGTTGGGTCAGGATAAATGGTCATGAAAAGAGGAAAGGTAAGGTCATTAGGTCAAACAACACGTGTAATAGTGGCATGAAGGCATAACGAGCACATGAGGTCATAGGTCACTAGTAATGTTCCAAGTCTAAGTAGCTAGGTCACGACACGGGTAGGGCTAAGGTATGGGTAAAATAATGAGTCCCCAAATGATGAAGGGTTAGGTGGAAATGATGAGGTCAAGAGGGTAAAGTGAAGTGTCCAAGTCAGGTGTGGGTGAGGTAAAAGGATTCGGGACAACAAACTAGGGGTAGTGGGTAGTAATAAGACTAAGCAGGATAACCGACAATGGTCATAATGAACCGATGTTGGTCACCATGGACCAACCACGGTAGGCTAGGGCATAGGATTGATGTCGGTCAAGGTAAAGCTGTCATCAATCAAGTCAAGAAGGCTATAAAAGAGAAAAAGTTCCTCGTTTTGAAAGTCATTTGTCATTTTCCACATAGGAGAAAAGATAAGAAAGAGATAAAGAGGTGGAAAGTGACCAAATGGCATGAAGAGATGAGTTGGTGAGCCGTAGAGTGAGTGATTGTTGGTCGATAGGTGGGTCCACGAGTGTGGT
Source organism: Taxus wallichiana var. yunnanensis (assembly GCA_018340775.1). Taxonomy (NCBI): domain Eukaryota; kingdom Viridiplantae; phylum Streptophyta; class Pinopsida; order Cupressales; family Taxaceae; genus Taxus; species Taxus wallichiana. The sequence goes on from CM031235.1 coordinate 860,085,904, forward strand.
GATTTTATTGGGTGATTGATTTCATTTGATTGAGTCAATAAGAAATTGGTGATGGCAAAGGCGGGGAGAGGAATCGGTGGACACGCAAAGCCTAAGGTGCCACCATGCGACAATAGCGTGATGAGGTAAGAGCCCATTCGATTGTTTAATTTTTTGAGTAGGTGGAGGAGGGAAATTAGGTAGGAGGGAAATGGGTTTGAGGGGAAACATGAAAATTCTAATGTGGGGAGTGTAATGAGACAAGGGGAAAAGGGAGGGAAGATTTAACTAAGTGAGGGGTGGGAATAGGTATTGATAGGTATTGGTGGGGGAAATGGGTAGAAAGGAGGAGTGTGGGTAGAAATATATAGGGCGTTATGGGTTTATCACTTCACGGTGATTGATCGACGCCGGTTTTCTCTTAGTGACATCGGTGGGTAAGGACCGGTATCGGTCATATTCGTGACGACCGATTCCGGATATTGTGGACCATGGTCGGTCAATCTTGGCCCGATGCCGATTAGTAGGATAAAGAACTAAGCCTCAAGAGATAAAATGGATGGGTTATGGTTAGATAGTAGGGGTAGGGAGAGTTAGGTAGGGGAAAAGTTATGGGTATGTGTAGGTGGTTGAATAAAGTAGATCTATGAGAGGGTAAAAATGAAAATAGGTAGATCCGTGAGAGATAGATAAAATGAAAATAGGTGAGGGTATCAGGTATGGGTAGATAGGTGGCATTGATATAGGGCATAAAAATAGGTGAAAGGTTTATTTAGTTAGGGTAAGTGGTATAGTGGGGGTGACAACTTACATGTAGGTGTGGTTAAGGATTTAAAATATGATTGATTGTATGAAGGCTAGGGACCAACTATGAATGAGGGATAGGGTACCTCCCTTTCTCATGGAGATATGGGGAGAGATGACTCATGAGGAGTGGATCCATGTCATAGATGTGGGCCTAATTGGGGTCAGACACTACCGACACATAGTCTGGGAGGTGAGTTTGATGGTTACCCTCATCGATAGATGGGATTCGAAACCAATACATTCTATTTTCCAATGGGTGAGATCACGATCACCCTAGAGGATGTTTATAAGATCCTGTGACTACCTATGGCAGGTACACAGGTGTACTTGATCTCCTCAAGAGGCATCCGAGGAGTTATTGTTACCAGTGTTTGGAGAGGGGTTGGCATTGTTAGGATTCCATAGTGCTAGTATGAGCTACGAGGCGATGTACCGAGCCTACCCAGGAGATGAGGTTGGTAGTGCTTCTGATGGAGGTAGTTTTTTGTTTTACACTTTGCTAGATGTAGAGGGTGGGAGATTCCCATGGTCATTGATGGGGGTTCTATATGACATTGTGGAGAGCAGACTCGGTTTGCATGGGTGCCTATGTTCTTGGTACAGACTATATAGGGAGTTGTGGGCTTATGGGTGACTACGGTGATTCATCTTGTGTTGCACATTCTTATTACATTATTGGGCCTATGAGAAAATTGTGTGTGTGTGCTCCCAATTGGTATGCCCTGGGCTGATTCATTTGAGCTAGGTTTTTTCCGAATGGGCTACAGGTGATGGGTGTCGATTTTGGAAGAGCGCCAAGTGGTGAGAGTGACACATGATGTAGCCTATTACAGTAATTACCGGGAGGGGTGTCAGCGTGGACATTATTTAGAGGCCATATGTAGGCTATCCTTCATATAGACATATGGTGGTAGGATATGGATGGGTTATAGATTTATAGGTGGATAGAGGCAAGTGGGAAGGGGAGCATGAGATGATACTCGTAGACCGGTCGAGGCGACACTGTTTTCCATAGGATATACCTCCACCATTCCCATAGTAGAGAGAGAGATGATGTGGAGAGGCTTTGTCTCTACCACTGACCTATAATTTTGACCAGGTAGGAGGAAGTAGCTGGTCGATTGACATATAGATGATGCCGAGGTGATAGATAGGTACAAATAGTGGTGGGTTACACAACTATGAGTAGTACCACCGAGGCCGGAGCAAATTATTTAGATACTATCACGGTTCAAAGAGATGCCCTATAGGGGAGGTGGCTACCCTGGTGACCTAGTTGGGCATAGTACAGGGACATCCGATAGGAGACGAGGCACAAGTTTCGACTCTGCGGACAGTATAGTGGCCATTGTTTAGGCACATGGAATACATGGACCAAAGCACCCACACCGGAGGGAGAGGGAGATGGTGGAGATGGAGATGGGTGTAGGTACCACCCTACAAGAATAGGTGATAGGTTTATAGAGCCACTTGACCATGGTGCATGGATAGGTTATAGGTTTCAGGGGGTTGGCTGCCACCGCAAGTACGATAGCATCCCTTTAGGCCCAAGTATAAGTGCAAGCTCCGGGGTCTATGTCACCACCATAGGGTAGGGATAGGATCTTATTATTCAAGCAAGATTAGGGCGTGTTAGAGGCTAATGGCACCACCATAGATAGTACCCACTGCTAGATTGAGAGACTTCATGGGTGAGGTGATATTACCAAGATCATTTGATGGTAGCGGGGATATATGTCTTATCATATTCAAAGCAAGAGCATAACATGCCTCAAGTGAGAGGAGTAGATCTCACACACATAGTGTTGAGAGCATAGGGGGCCAAAGCAAGCCCAAAGTGCAGGGTCAGAGTGAGGCCACTAGTGTATGGAGACTAGATCTAAAAGCAAGACCATTAGGAGCCGCACTGGGGCGAGGTAGAAGGAGGTCAACCAGATGCCAAGGCTAAAGGAGTGGAGGAGGAGATTAATGAGATAGGGTTAGATATTAGATGGGGAGATGATTGAGCTCCATGTATGATTATTTATTTTTGACATCATGTTTTTGACATATATACCAGCCTATGTGTTGAAGATAGTGAGGATGTACATGAGAGTTTTTGAGATGTTGTTATATACACCAGCCTACGTGTTGAAGATATTTGAGATTCATGTATATGGATACACATGTTTAGATGATTGATTTATAGAGATGATGGTGATTATGGAATGATGTGTATATGGTTGTGTTTAACTTGCTATTTTGATTTGTATATGTGATGGAAACCAAGTATTGTGGGCATAATAGGCATAATAGGCATGGATCGAGTCCAAAGTTTAGTTTAGCATGGATCGGAATCGTGTTTTTGAGTTTAGGTTTGAATGGATTGATCGGGTTTGAGTTAGGCATGGATTGTTTTTGGTAAGGGATGATAGTCAATGGATTGAGTTTCAAATTCATTAATTTGTCTAATCAATGATGGTGTGGCTTAGGTTAAGATGATTTTTAGGAAAATGTATGATTATGGTAAAGAAAGTGTAGACAAGATGAAATGAATGTATGAGTGATGATGGTAAAGATGTTAAGAATTTTTTTTGTTTGGTTTAATTTCCAATTACTGATATAAAAGGAAACTAACTAGGTTAGAAATGTGAATAGGGAAGGTGAAGAGGGAGTTGGTTAGGGTAGAGAGTGGCCAAGCTAACCTCCAAGGGCCCCATGCCCTCGGAGTGCTACCTACATAGTCCTAGAAAATAGGGACCTCAGGCCGATGTAGTTCTCCCATAAGCTAGGGAAAATGTGAGGAGGTATGAGAATGGGTTGGTAGGTTATAGGCATGGTTGAGTTGAGGTATTTTAGGGATGGTTGAATTGTGGGAAAATAGGTATGGGTGATATTAAGTTGATTGTGGTGAAAGAGGAAAATTTCCTAGAGATAAGTGTTGAGGATCTAGTCCTGTATAAGATGATCAATACATAATGAAGAAGTTAAAAGATAAGAGGAGGCAAGAGAGCCACCTGATTGGTAAGGATCATAACGGTTGGATCATACCTTAGATAGGATGGTGAATGTAAGACCCTAAAGACATTACATGATTGATTATTCTAAAGGTGAAGAATAGTCACATGATCACCAAATTTCATGGTTCCAATAGGTCCCTTGAGGCGGTAGGAAATGAAGGTACAAATGGTGAGAAGGTGAAAAGTGGTTAGTTTATATGGTATGAGGTAGCATGCCTTTTTGGCAAGAGATCCAAGATCATAATGAGCAAGTCCATGATGAAAAGTTTTTATGTTTGACTTGTATTTGAGATAGACTGATCGATGTGGGAATTCTATATGGGATGAGGAAATTATCTCCTTGAGGTCTTCATGAAGTTGATCGATGCGGGAAGCTTCAGGATTCTCATTTGCTTTTAAAAAAATTTGAAGCGGGGATTTACATAGCTATCCTTCGAGGGATCTATTTATAACAACGATGTAGAGAGAAAGATGTCCTTTTTTAGGAGTCATATTTTTATTGGAAGTTTGACTCAAGGAGTTAGATCCCATGTGAGGGATTTTAAGTCATGGACAAGACTAAGGTGAGGAATCAGATTCTTGTTCAAAAGAAAGGTGAAATGACCATGGGATCTCATCTGAAAGTAGACGAAAATTATCCATGAGAATCATGCCATGTGCAGAGCCATGGTACACATATTTAAGAGAGGGTAAAAGAGTGATGGGTACACACATGATTCTTGTTTAATCATTAGGGATGGTATAGTGAAAGGAGGGAAGTGAATAACACTCAAGGGACGAGCATGAAAAGAGGTAGAAGGTGAGGTAGGACTAAAATTCAACAATAGAATGGTCAAATATGCAAGGCATTAAGGGGATCAGGTTCAGGTTTACCATCTAGTGAAGATAAATGATAAGCACCTAATCCATAAGCATGAGGTCATGATGTATGGTCCAAGCCAATTAGGAGAAAAATTTCCATGTTTACCTTTTTTTGCTTTGGTTACATGTTGATTTTCCTTCAGGATAAGATCACCAACTTGGAAGGTTCATTCATGAACATGTTTGTCATAGGAACATTTGATATGCTTTTGGTAAACTTGGAGATGGTTAAGAGCATTAAGACATCATTCGTCTAATAACTCAAGTTGTGCTAAATGGTCCTAGCGAAATTCATCATCATTGAGCATGTCATGGAGAGAAATACGAAGTGATGAAATCTAGAATTCGAGAGGCAGAACAGCCTCTATACCGTAGACTAGAGAAAAGGAGTGGCAGCAGTGGAAATGTGAATACTAGTATGATACGCCCATAGGGTGAAAGGAATGTGCGTGTATATTCCTTCCCAATATTGTTAACCACTTTCATGAGAATTTTGTTCAAGGTTTTATTAGTGGATTTATCTTGGCCATTGGTTTGTGGGTAATATGGTGATGAGAAACTTAGTTAAATACCAAATGCATCACAATTTTTTTGCAAGGTTTTATTTTTGAATTGTTTTCATTATCAATGATGAGGTGATGTGGAACACCAAAGAGAAAAAATAATGTGATGATTAATGAACTCACATATTTTCTTAGCTTTCATGGAGATGAGAGGTATGGCTTCAACCCATTTGGTGTAATATTCGGTAGTGGTGATGATCCATTGATGTCATTGGGAAGAATGGGGATTGATTTCTCTAACAAGATCTAAACCCCATTGAGAGAAGGGCCAAAGGTCACATGGGTGACCTATAAGGCATGACTGGGCATATGATGAAGATTGGCATGTTGTTGGAATTTTACACAACGCTTAATGTAGTCACAACAATCATGGTTAAGGGTTGGCACAATAATAGCCTAGGTGAAGAATACACTTAGAACAAGACCACCAGTGACCTCCACATATGCCATCATGAACTTCCTTAATGGTATAGGGAATTTCAAAACTCATAAGGCACCGTAAGAGAATACCATCAAAGCTATGCTTATAGAGGAGGCCACCCATGATGATGTAACGAGAGACCCTTTTAAGAAAGGTGCATTGACCATTATGAGTGAGGTTGGGAGGTAAGATGGAGAGGGAAAGATAGTCTGAGTATTGTTTATACCAAAGGTCACTTGGATCAGGAGAAATGGTCTCGATAGAGTAAACTTCATGAGGTAAATAAGAGGGTGATTGGAGTCTTTATATGGTGACAAAGATTTTAGATTCTCCAGGGAAGTGGGTATCCGAGAAGACAAGAAGGCCATGGTATCTCAAAATTTTTGGTAGAACATGGATGGTTTGAATGGTGTAACGGTTGAAGGTGGTCAAAAGTATGTCCATATGTTGCTTATACTTTTGAAGTATCTCATTATGACACTAATATATACCATTGACTTGGTTTATGACCAATTGAGAATCACCAAAGATGTCGATGGACTTGACATCTAAGGCATAAGTAGCTTGGACACCTAATACGAGTGCTTCGTATTTGGTAATATTGTTTTTACAATCAAAATCAAGTTTGAAAGACAAAGGAATGGGTTCACCATCAAGAAAAATGAGGATAACACCAGCCCCACCCCCACACTGACACTTGGAACCATAAAAGAAGAGTGTCATTTGGTAAGCGGGTTCATCTAGGGAAAGGGTAACAATAGACTCATCTAGAAAGTCAAAGTTAGAGGGTTGATCCCTAGAAATAGGTGCGTCAGCCAATTGGTCGGATGATAGCTTGGCCCTTGATGGAATTTTGATGGATGAATTCGAGGTTGAGGTTGGCTAGAAGCATAAGCTAGCATGAAGCCCATTGATTTTGGTAAGGTTTGGCATACATGGAGTGTAAGGGATCGGTGTTGTCATAACATAGGTTTTGTGGTTAAGTAGGTAATGGAAAGTTTGGTGGCAACAAAACTAAGGCTAAGAAAAGTTTTGGCATGGGTGTATCATTTTTGTAGTCCAAAAAGAGTATGGCTTATGTAATAAACCGCCGCTCCCTATGTTTTTCATCGTGATGAATGAGCATGGCCCCAAGGATTGATCAATAAAGCAGAGATGTATAGGTAGAAGGGTTGATCATCTTTAGGTGGAATGAGTATGGGTGGTTGGAGAAGGTATTGTTTCAAGGCTTCAAAATATTTGTGGCAGTCATCATCCCATTTAAAGGAGACATCCTTTTTGAGAAGATGATGAAATGGCTGACATCGATCGGAAAGTTGTGAAATGAAATGGTGAATAGACTACAACTTACCTTGCAGCTACGGAGTTTCCACAAGTTAGTGGGTGGAGGCATTTCAAGAATGGCCTTGAATTTAACAGGGTCAACCTCTATACCATATAAGGAAATGATAAAACCCAGGAGCTTTCCCGGGAGAACCACAAAGACACACTTCTTGGGCTGAATGTAGACACTAAAATTAGGTCATACTCCCCTTGGTCACTCATACAAATAAATACCTTGAACACATCCACCTAGCTATGGCAGGTCATCCTTCACCCCACCATAATATTAATTTAATTATTTAAATTAAATTAATTCATTATCCTCACAATATTTATTATTTAAATATCCTTAATTAGGATAATGAACACATATCCACCTCATCTATCCACCTCTCCTAAGACCTATTCTTAGTAAGTTGCCATAACTAACTAAGACCTACCCAAACCCTAAAAATCAATGCCTACATTCCCTCTAACCACATTCCCTCCCATTAGAAGGAAGCTTCCATGATAATCCGTGGAGTAAACAAAACGAGATCCCAAAAAATCAAGGGGATCTACCTAGTTTAGTAAACCTAGGAAATCCCACCCTAACCGATGCTGGTTACCCTTAACCACCACCGGTTAAGCTTGCAGAACCATTTTATTGTTACCATCTAATCCCAAAACAACCTTATTTCAAGGTTGGCAAATTTCTTGAGAGATAATCACATCTTTTGAGAATAAGTGATGAAACTAGAGCTACATGCAAGCAGAACCAATGTTAGTATACACATCAGAGCATCCATAGTAGTACCTAAAGCAATCACATAACCATCTACCTTCACAGGAGCATCTCGGGAAGCACAAGAACTACACCAAGTTCATTTCATTTGATCACCCACCATTACCAACCAGAGTCAAACTCATACAAACAAGTAAGTTTTATTAACCAACACTCATCTATTCATCATTTGGTAGATCCTTTTACATTTGTTATTAGGTTTTGCTCTCATTTCCATTCCCCCATCATCTACCTCCATGAAAAATTGACCATATTTTTATCCACACCCTTACATTTCCCATACCTCGAATTTAATCATTCCCATGTATACCTCAGATCCATACGAATCTTGACATTGCCCTTCCATCTTCATCTAATCTCAAATCTATCACCCAGCCAAGTTTTATTGAGTTTCCTGTACCCTGACCATACCAACACCGGTTACCCACAACCATCACCGGTTATCCTAAACTGATACCGGTCATACCATACCGACGTCGGTCTTTGTGTCTTTTACTAAAAACCAAGAACAGAGCTCCTAAACTTCCACCAAATACCCAAAACTACCCAAAATCTTATCTTGACCAATATTAATACCTTGACAATGACCTTGACCTTCAGATTCAATCATAGCCTAGCCTGTTGTGAACAAATTTGCTTATTGTAGATGAATGAGATACCTAAATCATTTTAACTACAGTAGGATTTCCTTTATTTCTTACATTAATTTTCTTTAAATAGTGGATTGATAGCCGTCTAGGAAGTATCACACTTCCCGGATCTAGCACACGCTAGGCAGTCCATTGCATATATTGTTTAACTTTTATTTGGTGGTCTTTAATCCATTTCAGTAGTTCCTCCAAGAAAAAGGAATCTATCATAATTAGATGTGGATTCATAAGTCATACATGCACAACAACCTACAACCGACATTTCAACATGTACTCCCTAACCCATTACCCTTATTTGTTTTGCTCAACATTCAAAGAAATGCTCTAGAATCGGTGAAACATTTTGGCACACCTAAGTGGGACCCATTCCTTGTTATTTGTATTCTTTTATTTCTAGGTGAAAACATTGTATGTTTGTTTCTTTTCTAAAAAGTTCTTACATTAAACTTTCTCCCCTAGAATCTTCTTCTCTTCTATTGTCTAAAAGCAATCATATTTTGGTGCTTAAAATGAATATTTCTTCCCTTTCATTAGTATCGCATTAGTGAAAGAGCATCCCTTCTCCTGTTCATCTATTTGTGGCATCAAATTCTACATTTCGATTTGGGTTTAAAAATCATTGCATTTCATTCTACTTTTCCGCATTAGCTCACATTAATTGAGGGCAACCTATACTGCTGGAAGTCATTCCCAACTGATGGTTGACAAACGAATCATAGAAAGCACTTTCTTTCTCTCTCTCGATTCTTATCCAAAACCACAAAAATAAATATATACACATTCTTAAACAACATCTCACCTAGAAGAAGCTATAGGTGATCACATGATCACGACATAGTGGGCACCCCACTGGTTATCTTTGTCCAGTACCCCATCAGAGGACGGCCCACCCCTACCATAACATACCTAAAACCTCTCCCTATAGATCTCCTTCTTTGTAGGAAGCCATCCTCACCAAAAACTCTATTCTATAGTTCATGAGTCAGTCCTTAAAATAGCATAAGCTAAACAAACATAATAGAAAAGGAACTCTTAGGATCGTATTTTTCTTAGTGTTTCTGCTTGGCTTGCATTTTGAGGTGAGAGGTCATGCTCTTCATTTTCTTATTTCTCCTTGCATGCTCCTCATCACAGTTGGTGTATTCTAGCTTCATCTGAGTGTGCTTGGACCATATTCTCATCATTCTCAGGATTCTGGGTTTGATTCCACATTAATTTTAACTCACAACCACATTTTTCTTCATCACTGTTTCAATTTCATAATCGTGTCGTCGGTCCATCGTTGGTTACCCTTTGACCATCATCATTTTTACCCAACCGACGTCGGTTCACTATTATTTTTGTTAACCAACCCAAAAAGGACACCTATTCCCCTTCGTTAGCTATTTAGAGTCTCTATCACTCTTATCATATCCATTGACCTGGTAAGTCTCATCAATATTTGGCATACCTGAAAATTTGGCCTTATACCTTGTTTATTGATCAACTTTCCATTTTCCACAAAGTGATACAAGACTTACCTATGGGTGGCGTTGGTTTAACCTAACCGGCATCAATTAGCCTGTGTTATTTTCTAGCTAACATTTTAACCCCAATTCACCTACCACCACCTATTTATCCTATCTGTGTTGTATTTCTGTGTCATTTACAGAAAGCAGTCTTACCACGTTAGTACTTGTTCACATGGTACTAACGCATCGACAAGAAAGCACCCTCATATTCCACACCAATTGTCAACCATTCCCACCTAGCCCTTCACCACCTTCCATTTTATCACTAGCCATGGAACCTATCCAACCTATCTCCATCACTACTGAAGATGAGGAGTTCACATGACTCCTTGACCAAAATCATGTCGCCTTGTAATTTTACCTTTCCCACTCATCTACTCGAGATGCCTCGAGTCAGTTAATATACGACATGCCCATATCTATCCCCCCGACTCTTGTTCCCACTCCTTATCAGCCCCATCTGGCTCTACACTACCCGCATCCACCTTACCCCCACCATTTCACAACTAGGACCTATACCTACCATGATTGCTACATCTACTACATCTTTTGCACTTGCCACATCCACTATACCTTCACCAACCACCCAGAACACAACCTCATCTACGGCTATTGTCTCGAATATACCCATAGCTACACAACCACCCTTGATGTCAAGGTGACCCCTACCTCTTTTCAAAACATTGTCCTTTCTATTTCGCAATCTTTAGCCCCATTTCCCAGGGTCACCACAACCCTTCCATCTCCATATAATTTCGTATATTCACTCGGGTACATACCCCTATTTCACTACCTTCTTCTCAATCTACCTATATGACAACACCATATACTTTGGAATGCCACCCCGTTATATGCCCAAAACCAACCCTCTTACGCTACAAGAGTTACCCATCCATCATAGCCTACCAACGACCTAATTAAGTTAATGATGGACAAGATGCAGACATTGGAGGCATCGGTTTCTGCTCCCGCAACACTCTCACCTATGATGAGATTTGTAATGAGCCTATACATCCATCCATTCCTATCCGTCCAAATCCCATGCATTGGGAAATTCCTAAATTAACCGTTTTAATAGTAAATAATACCCACAACAACATTTGTAGTCTTTCAAACACGGGTGTTATCTAGATCGCCATGATGATGCTTTGCTCCTAAGGACCTTTCCCATGTCTCCGACTATACCCGCATTAGATTGGTATAGCGGGTTGCCTGAGACACTCTATATTCTCATTTAATCAGGTAGCCTTCCTTCTCGGATCACTTCTCCATTAATATCGTTAAGAAGGTTACCATGATTGATCATACTCTACGCATCGTGTACAATGATGAATATATCATAGATTTTGTTACTTGTTGGCTTAGCTTGATCAATCAACTCACATTCCAACTACCACAAATTGAACTCATCAAACTCTTCACACGGGCTTGTGCTAGGCATATCTCACCAACTTCGCCGGTCCAAACTTTCTAAACCTTCACGAAGCATTCACCATGGCAAAAAAGCTAGATATTTGGGACATTGAAGAGAAGAAAATTCAATTACGCAATAGGAATGTTTCACTCGAAATGTTTCGTTCCTTTTAGAAATGATAAGGTTAGGGTTAGGAGGAATACCTGTAGAATGTCGAGATGGTGTGCGTGTACCGTAGAGAAAGATCGGGTACTGATCTGCGAGAACTCCTTTTGTCTTAGAAGGACTACCTGCAAATAATAACACAAGACCACAAGATTTTGATTAAACAATAAATGAGGAAACTGCCTTGGGCCCAGGAAATATAAAACTTCCTTTCAAGGTGGTGGCTTCCTCGCTAATATGAATTAACACAAAAGACTCAAAATATCAATTATATTACTTGGTTGAAACTAGTAGGAGAAGGCTGGTTTCTGGTTATAGTCAGGGTAACCGATACCGGTTTCTGGTAACCGCCGTTGGTTGGGTCTAGGACCTGTAGGTTGATTGTTTTGGTGGGGTGTTTGTGTTTCTTGGTGTTGGTAAGGTTGGTTTATGGATGATATTAGGAAATGAGATGATGAGGGGTAAAAGAATGACAGCTAGATGCAATGGGATCTTGAGTAGTGGGTTCAGAACTGGATTTAGGAGGACTGTGATTCAAAGAGCATAAGAAATGTTATAACAGAGGACATGCAAGATATGACTTACTGGTTTTGGCGAAGATGCAAGTTGATATCCTCTACTGCAAGCACTTCTGGTTTCTTCACTCGTCTCTACTTGGTTAAGTGAAGATCTGGACTCTGTTTTTCGCTCCCAATGATCTCTGTTGTTTCAAAAATCATTCCCGATCTCTTGAAATTCCGATTTGTTTTGGTTCGGGGAGCCCATTTACAGGGAACCGATGGCGGTTACGTAACCGACGGTGGTCGAGTAGAACCGGCATCGGTCAGGAAAAAGTAGGCTATTTTTAGTAAAATAGCCCACCTTCCCCGCTTTTCCCGAGAGATCGACCATGGCTTGGTCAAGTGGCTAGAAGGTCGGCTTTGGGTGCGGTAAGGAGGCATTAGTTATGGATGTGAGTCTAGACCAAGTCATGGGTCTTAATTAGGTTAGTTTAGGTTAGGGCTAGGTCATGATGAGGTGGCAAAGTGAGGTGGCGGGTAGCAGGTGATGTGGATTTATCAATTATAAGGTAATTAATAAATAATTGTGTAAGGTTTAGGTGATGAGGTTAGATTGCATAGATGAGATGCGGGTCACAAGGGGTCGTAAGACACAAATTTGGTGTCTACATTAGCCTCTTATTGTCGTGTAGCTTATTTTGTAAAGTCACACGACAATAATATGAAGTGGTTACTCATGTTAAGGGTATAGGTAATCCCCCAAATCTATCACGATTTGAGTGAACGAGAAATCGTGATAGGGTTGATAACGGTAAATGGGGTAGAGGGGATGGTAAGATGGTGGGGTAGGTTCAAGGAAGCAGACGCATATTGAAATGCAATAGTACGACTAGGGTACATGATTTGACGAGCAAACCAGTAGTGCAGAGGCAAAGGTCGATAGTTTATCCAAACAAGGGTGATATAATCCTGTATCCAAGGCATAGGAAGTAGCCCTGGGTATATATAACTGTAAGGCACAGGAACGCTTAGGCATGTTCGGCAAGACTCAAAAGGTTGGTTTGGTTGAGATAAACGCATGGTCTAGGTCCTGGGCAAAGTTGGTCGACGATCAAGTCAAGGACCCTAATCATGCTAAAACACGAACAGTGAGCTCGATTGAACAAAAACTACCGGATGGGTGGATAAAAGTGTATGGTGTTGATTTTGGGTAAGGGATGGAAGTGGTGCGGCCGTGGGTCGGCCAAGTTGTTGGGCATGCCTGGGTCGGGCCGGGAGGGTAAAGGGAGGCCTTGGGTCGGGCCAAATAGTGAGGGCGAGGCCTTGGGTCGGGCCAATTGGTAGGTTGAGGCCTTGGGTCGGGCCAAATTGGTAGGGCGAGGCCTTGGGTCGGGCCAAATGGGTAGGGCGAGGCCTTGGGTCGGGCCGAATAGGTAGGGCGAGGCCTTGGGTCGGGCCGAAAGGTAGGTTGAGGCCTTGGGTCGGGCCGAATAGGTAGGCGAGGCCGTAGGTCGGGCCGAATAGGTAGGTTGAGGCCTTGGTCGGGCCGATTGGTAGGTTGAGGCCTTAGGTCGGGCCGGGCCGATAGGTAGGTTGAGGCCTTAGGTCAGGCCGAAAAGGTAGGCGAGGCCTTAGGTCGGGCCGAATAGGTAGGTTGAGGCCTTAGGTCGGGCCGACAGTGGCCGAGGCCTGTAGGTAGGTTGAGGCCTTAGGTCGGGCCGATTGGTAGGTTGAGGCCTTGGGTCAGGCCAAATTGGTAGGGCGAGGCCTTGGGTCGGGCCAAATGGGTAGGGCGAGGCCTTGGGTCGGGCCGAATAGGTAGGTTGAGGCCTTAGGTCAGGCCGGACAAGTGAACAAATGGTGTGCAGCAAAGGTGGATAGAGGCGATATTGGTGAAAAAGAGGCAAGGAGTAAATAAGGGCAAAGAATGGGGTGAAAGTTGGGTAGAGAACCGATGTCGATTCTGCATGACCGATATCGGTTAAGGGACCGATACACGGCCCTTAGGGCAAATGAAACCGATATCGGTGAAAGGCGAAAAACCTATAAAAAGAAAAATACGGCTTGTCATTGTCACTTTTGTTATTTGCAAACCAAATCGACTTGTCTCGACATGGAGAGTTGAGATTAGAGGATTGATTGAGTGAGGTGGAGCTATTGTATTGGCAGAGAGTTGAGAGAGTTGATAGTGGGCCCGATTAAGGAGGAGGCAGCAGAGGGGGTCGACGATGATTCACCTAGTTCGGGATGAGGCGTGAGGGTCCCAAAATGTTAGATCAAGATTGATGCCACAAGACACGAGCGTGTCGATGATAGAGAAGATGTATTTGTTTAACATCTAAATAAACGAATATGTATGTTGATTTGAGTTCGATAACTAATAATGTTTTGGTTTTGATGCTTTGGGAGTTTGGGTAGTTTTTTTAGAAAAATGATAAAGAGGAATGTGATTAAATAGGGAAGGGTACATAATATTTATTATACCACACAGTGATAGATTATGGTAGATGGGTAGAAAATAGGTAAAAATAACCTTTGGGAGACCCCATGTCTCCGAAGTGCTTGCCTACATAGCCCATTGCACAAAGCAAGGAGGGGCCTCAGACCGATGTAGTTCTCCCTTAGGATCAGGGAGAGGCAAATTCAGGCAATTTGGTACGGTTTAGGCAATTGGTTGGTTGGTAAAAATATTAAGATTGGTAAAGGTAAGGTTGATGGTGTTGGTAATGAATTGGTGATGTTGTAAAAGGTATAAGGGAAGCGAAAGTTAGCCTACCCAAGTAGAAGGGAACCATGTCCTGATTAAGGTCAACACACAATCCTAGATGCGAGGCAAAGTAGAAAGAGTGCTCCGTAGGTGAAAAGAGCTAAACAAACCACACAACGTAGAACGAGCTTGGAGCCCTAGGTACCGTGCATAGACGAGAAGTCAATAGGTGAAAAGAGTTGTGTGATCACAATATATCGAGCGTACATTACGTCCCTTGAGTTGAAACAAATGGTGAGGTGAGGTGGATGGTATAGCTGAGGTTCAGAGAACTTATTACAAAGTGAGTGTTCTGACGAAAGAGAACCTACCCTAAATAGACAAGTCCATGACTCAAAAGTCCTTTTGAATGAGGCTTTTATTTTATTGAATGTAGACTGATCGATGCGGGAAGTCTACAAGGGATATTGATTGTATTATTCTTGAGGTCTTCACGAAGCTGATCGATGCGAGAAGCTTCTGCTAGAGGCTGACTGTGTATAGCTGTCCTTCGAGGGAGCAGTCTATTTATAGTAGCAGATATGATTTTAGTGCATAGCTGTCCTTCAGGGGAGCAGTCTATAGAGAATAGCAGCAATAATTTGGCATATAGCTGTCCTTCGAGGGAGCAGTCTATATTTAATTTAGATGACTAGATGTTCTTTTTAGCGTGAAGCATCTAGTTTAGTAGGAAGTTTGACTCAAGAAAATCCCATAAGAATACGGCTTATTTTAATACGTTGAAGTCATGGACTAGACTAAAAAGGGGAAGGCATCGTTAAGGGGAGGTGAGAGGTGAGCTTGATTTTATTTCGAGATGTAGGAAACAAGTGCATGTGGTGGTATGGGAGCTCAAGGGACGAGCAGTAGGCGGATAAGAAGTGATATAACACTAATTTCAACAATAGAATGGTCGAAGATGCAAGGCATTAAGGGGCTCAGGCTCAGGTTTACCATTAAGCGAAGCTAAACGATAAGTACCAGATCCATAGGTGTGAGTGATTATATAAGGCCCAATCCAATTGGGAGCAAATTTTCCACGTTTGCTCTTTTCTAGTTTGGTTACATGTTGATTCTCTTTGAGGACAAGATCACCAACCTTAAAGGTACGCTCATGAAGTCGCTTATCATAAGCACGTTTAATGCGTTTTTGATAGATTTGAAGGTGATCAAGAGCTGTAAGACGGCGTTCGTCAAGAAGCTCCAATTGGGCTAACCGCTCTTGGCGGAAATCATCGTGGTGAGAATATCCTGAAGAGATATTCTAAGGGAGGGTATTTGTATTTCGAGAGGCAAAACAGCCTCGGTACCGTATACCAAAGAAAAAGGTGTGGCATTAGTGGAGGTACGAATACTAGTGCGATAAGCCCAAAGGGCAAAGGGGATGTGATCGTGCCAATTTCTTCCGGATTCATTGACAACTTTCATGAGGATTTTGGTTAGTGTTTTATTAGAGGACTCGGCTTGCCCATTGGCTTGTGGATAGTAGGGTGATGAGAAGCTAAGTTTGATACCAAAGTTGTCGCAAAGGTCTTGCAACAACTTGTTTTTAAAAGATTTACCATTATCTGTTATTAGGCGATGAGGAATACCAAAACGACAGATAATGTGATGGTTAATGAATTCGACAATTTTTTCTTTTTTGATTGAAATGAGTGGAATAGCCTCCACCCATTTTGTGTAATATTCGGTCGCTGTGATTATCCAACGGTGACGTTGTGAAGAGGTCGGGTGAATCTCACCAATAAGGTCTAAACCCCATTGTGAGAAGGGCCAAAGATCTCGAGCGACCTGGAGCGGTGGCTAGGAGTATGTTGAAGGTTGGCATGTTGTTGACACATAACACAACGCTTAACATATTCGTAGCAGTCGTTATTGAGAGTAGGCCAATAATAACCAAGGCGAAGGATTCGTTTGGCCACGGCAAGGCCGCTAAAATGTCCACCACAAATACCGTCATGGACCTGTTGGATGGTATGAGTGGCCTCCGCGCCAGTTAGACAGCGAAGGAGGATGCCATCAAAGCCACGTTTATAGAGGAGTCCCCCCATGACAACATAACGCGAAACACTTTTAAGAAAAGCACGTTTGCCGTTACTAGTAAGGTCAGGTGGGAGGACAGAGATTGTAAGGTAGTCGTGAAATTGGTGGTACCAGGTATCCTGCGAACTAGTAGACACAGTATTTATCGTACAAACTACCGGGGTTGAATAGGATGGGACAAAAAGTTGTTGGACCATGACGAATAATTCAGAGTCAGTTGGTGCGGCGGGAATTTGCGAGGCTAAGCAAGCCATAGTGTCCGCAAATTTGTTAGTGGAGCGTGGAATGGTTTGTATAGAATAGTGAGTAAATAAGGCTAGAAGTGAATCCACGTAGTGTTTGTATTTTTGAAGTTCCTCATTTTTGCATTGGTAGACGCCCATAACTTGATTGACTACCAATTGAGAGTCGCCAAAAATGTTGATAGATTTGATGCCTAAGTGTAACGCAACTGAGACCTGTAACAAGGGCCTCGTATTCCGCCGTATTATTAGTGCAAGGGAAATCAAGCCGAATGAAAGAGGCATAGGTTCAAAGGCCGAGAGGAATGAGAACAACGCCGGCTCCTCCGCCGCTACTGGCATTTAGATCCATCGAAGAAGAGGGTCATTTGATACAACTCTTCCCGGAGTGAAAGAGTGGCGATGAGTTCGTCGGGGAAGGTAAAATTGGTAAATTGTTCCCGTGTAAAGGGGCCTCCGCAAGTTGGTCTCGCAAGAGTTTGTCCTTTGATTGACTTCGTTGTACGAATTCAAGGTCAAGGTCAGCGAGGAGCATAAGCCATCGAGCGATACGTTGGTTTAGATGCGGTTTGGCGTATATATAATGAATGGGGTCCAGTGTTGGTGATGACAAAAGTTTTGTGATTCAGAGGTAATGTCGGAGTTTGGTGGCTACAAATGATAGGGCAAGGCACAATTTTTCTACATGTGTATACCTAGTCTCATAATCCACGAGGGTACGACTTATATAATAAACGGCCTGTTCTCGCCGTGCCAATCCCGATGTGCAGCAGCATAAGACCTATAAGATGGTCAAGTGGCGGAAAGATAAAGGTAGAAAGGGCGGTCGTCCTGGGGTGGGATAAGCACGGGTGGCTGCAAGAGATAGGATTTGAGAGCTTCGAAGGCTTGGTGACACTCCTCACTCCATTGAAAGGCAATGTCCTTTTTAAGAAGGTGATGAAAAGGTCGACACCGATCCGAGAGTTGGGAGATGAAACGTCGGATAGATTGGAGCTTACCTTGTAAACTACGCAATTGTTTGAGATTTTTGGGTGGGGGCATTTCTAGGATAGCTTTGACTTTAGATGGATCGACCTCAATGCCACGCAAAGAGACGATAAAGCCAAGAAGTTTTCCCGAAAGAACACCAAAGACACATTTCTTTGGTCAAGGCGGACGATGAATATTGTAACAAAGCATCAAAAATAATGGTTAAAACATCGAGATGTTCACTACGATGTTTAGACTTGCCGAGAAGATCGTCGACATAATCTTCAAGGATAGTGTGCATAATGTCATGAAAAATGTAGGTCATAGCCCGCTGATAGGTAGCACCAGCATTCTTAAGGCCAAATGGCATGACACGATAACA
Organism: Taxus wallichiana var. yunnanensis; assembly: GCA_018340775.1. Classification (NCBI taxonomy): domain Eukaryota; kingdom Viridiplantae; phylum Streptophyta; class Pinopsida; order Cupressales; family Taxaceae; genus Taxus; species Taxus wallichiana. Next base: position 860,104,266 of record CM031235.1, read on the forward strand.
GAAGGTTTCCCAAGGAGTTATGAAGGCGTTTTGTGTTGATCGGCAGGCAACCAAAATTTGGTCAGTATCCTCGAAAAGCCATCCATGAGAGAGAGCATCTCATGACTGCGCTTAGATCAACAAGTTGGTCAATGCTAGGTAAGGGGAAGTCATCCTTAGGGCAAGCGAGGTTAAGATCCCGGAAATCTGTGCATATCCGAAGTCCCCCTGTCGCTTTAGTGATAGGTACGATGTTAGAAATCCATTGAGGATAGTCAATAGGCAAGATGAAGGAAACAGAAAGGAGTCGTTGGAGCTCCTCTTTGACCAAGAGAGCAATGCGTGGATGCATTTTTCTCAATTTCTGTTTGACTGGTTTGGAATCGGGGTTTAGGGTGATGTTATGGACGGCAATGGTAGGATCAATTCCTGGCATGTCAGCGTAAGACCATGCGAAAGCTTGGTTGCGAGCACGGAGAAAGGTAGTAAAGGCGGCTTGTTCTGATGTGTTAAGGGATTGTCCAATCTTCACAATGTGAGGATCCTCCTCCGTGTGGATGTTGATTTCTATAGTAGATTCGTTCAGCATGGTTTGGGTTTCAGATGGTAAGGCTCGTTGAATATAAGAATCATCCGCGCCAAGGTAAGTGAGGATGGAGTCATCATCCTGGCATTCAACAACATTAATCAAAGGCGAATCCTCTTCGATCATGTCTGGATACAGAAGGGGAAGAGAAGATGGGTCCTCATTATCGCGTTGATAAGTGAGAGGACCTATGAAGATAGCATTTATGAAAAAAAAAAAAAAAAAGTTAGGGGGATGGATTCAGGTCTATAGATTCTCGTGGGTGATGATGGCAAAGTGGGTGATGATGGTTTGGTAGGGGCGACGCTTCTTCTTCCAGATACAAATTGACAGTGAGGTGTCTCCCGTGTAGGTGTTTCGAAAACCGAGACCACCGCGATCATTATGTTTACGGGTAGTCACGGAATGAGTGTATGTCGGCCTTGTTCAGAAGGCCAAAACCAAAGCCTTTCCACGCACAGCGCCGAGTCAAGAAGGTGAGGGATGAAACGACGATTTGTCAAGTATTGAAAATCGGATTGGAAGGGAACCACACCAAGAGGAGGTTCAGGGGTAATGGAGGATGCGTCAACACCCCCATACGTTAGGTTAGTGCGGCAATGGGGTGGTCCGTAAGAGATTACCTCCCCCACGCGACGGTCGTAGGTGGGATGTGCATGTAATTGTCCGTACTCCTGCGGGGTAGGGAAAGAACTAACGTTATATAGGCGGTACTCCCCCAACGTAAGGCGCTAAAAACATCTACTAAGGGGTCGGAGGTTGGAATGTTAGCTGCGGGAAGGGAAGTGGTTTTTGCGATGGTGGTTTCATCAGTTGAAGGCGTAGGCGCGGTTGAGGTGGATGGTTGAGGTACATTTGAAGAGGATGGTTGGGTTGAATTTATGGGTGTCTTGATTGGTATAAGCACATCGTTAGGGCGGTATAACATATTGCAGGTTTTAAAGGGGGGAGGGTCAGCTTTTACGGTGTAGGACTTCCCCTCATACTCAAATTTTATGCATCTATGTAATGTTGAGGGAACGCATCCCATGGCTCGGATCCAAGGACGACCCAACAATATATTATATTGGAACTCTCCCTCCAAGACATAGAAGAGTTCGGGTAAAGTACGTGGTCCTACCCAAATGTTGAGGATCACGGTGCCTAAGGTAGAAGTAATAGCGTCATTGAATGACCGCAACATGATGGGGTTGGCACACATGCAACTAGAAGGGATATTCATTTGTTGGAAGGCTTTTGAAGAGATGATGTTTAGGCTAGCACCCCCGTCAATCATAACACGACGTACCCGAATGTCCCGGATGTAAGCTGAGATGAAAAGAGCAGGGTCAGGATCTTCTTTACCAAAGTCAACAATTTCGTCTTCGGAGAAACCGATCACAGCAAACATTGTTGTATAGAGACAAAGTGGTTGGGGCAAAGGGGTTGTTTGGTGAGAGAAGCAACGTGATTGGGTGTTAGAATGGAGGCGACAGCAGGGGTTTCATTAGGTAAAACCTCTATCCTCAAGGATCTCAACGAGAGCTTGTCGATGAGATTCAGAAGTCTGAATGAGATCATACAATGGTCATTTTTACGGGTGATTGGTGAAGCTGTTTAATCATATTTCGGTGGGCAATGCCATTAGAGACGGGATAGGCGGGTCCGCGAATGACCACTTTAGGTGGTGGTGCAATCGGGATGTTTGACGGAGAAAGAGATGCCGCAGGTGTGTTTTCTTTTGCTTTCCCATTGTTTTTCTGCCCTCGAGTAGCGACACTAATCATATTAATCTCGTAGACCTGAGATAAGGAAGATGGTTGGGATAACTCATGGTCTTCAAGAGGTGGGGTTGTAATAATGATAGATCTTGGTGAGGCGGGGACAGATGGTATAGGAGAGGGAATGGAAACTAAAGGTCTCTCCCTTCGTAAGTTGTCTTTCTTAATCTTTCTATCCGGGAGAGGTGACTGACGAAGGATGGTTTTTAGAGCTTTGCATCCCTCCACATCATGTCCTAGTGTGCGGTGATAAGCGCAGATTTTAGACTCATCGTAACCCATAGGTCGGGGTTTAGACGGGTCATAAGGTCTAAGTGGAGGTAGGGAAATGGTCGCATTCTCCACCAACATAGTAAGGATTTTGGCGTAAGATCCTTTGAGTGGGTCAAAATCGGAAGAGGATGAGGGTATTGGTTGTGCGGGTTTTGGTAATGTTTGGGCGTGGTTGGTTCGCACGGGTGGTGGTTTAGCCGAGGGGTGTTGATACGTGGTTTTCACTAAACGTGATTTCTTTGGCGCAGAAGCTATGTTGGATGATGAGGCCGCAGATGATGTGGTATCAGAAAACAACCACGGGGAAATAGGAGTGACCGAAAACAAATCTTTTGATGATGGAATTTGTTTAGGGTTGATAGGTGGACAGGATACGCGGAGTGACGGTGTTGCTATACCCTGGAATTTCTGTATGGGTGCGGAAGGCGTAGGTTGTTTTGAAGAAAACGCAGGAGGTATGATATATTGATGTAAGGTAGAGGGATGGGGTCCCAATATGGAAGGTAGGTATGACGATGATGGTTTTGATTGTGATAGGGGCACGGATTGAGTTTGTCTCCTAGGTGGCGGGACGGATTTATTTTTGGATAGATCGAGTCGCTTAGGCGGGTGCGTTAGACTGGGCATTGGTGAGGTCCCAAGCGTAGGGGAAGATCTGGTTAAGTTGATAGAAGTGGACGGGGCATTTGGTAGAGGTGAGGGGGGTGAAGGTGAGAACAGGGGCATTTTAAGCTTCTGTAAACACTTCGGGTATATGGTGGAGACATCAGGATCAGTCATTTGCATTTGAGTAGAAAAAGGGGTACTCAAACGTTCCCATAGGGCCTGTCTATCTTCTGTGGAATGACAGTCCTCACGTGTGAATATGAACTTTTGTACGGAAGAACGATGGGTTGTGATTCCAGTCCACTGTGGGTGTGACACAGGAGGTAGATGAGGCACTGTATCAATAGATGTTAAGAGGTCAACCGGTCGTTGAAAAGATTTAGGCGATGAGGGACTAATAGGTAGGAGGGCGTGTTTGAGGGGATCTGTCATGTTTAAAGAATGTGGTGATGTCAGTGTAAGAGATTTCTCATCTAAGGATGTCAAAAGGAGTGGCGAGCCTTCCTCTTGTGCAGCAAGAGCGGTAGAAGGGGACGTTTGGGAAATAGATAAATTAGATAACATCCGCTCACAGTCTTGTAGGGATGTGGTGTAAGAAGACTCATCGATGAGAAGAGAAGTCCGGGCAGTTAACTCTTTTATGGGTAAAGGAATGATTTCACTTTGGCTTGATGGTGGTGAAGGAGGTTCAGACTCCTGTATTGGTGGAGAGGCTTGATTCAAAAAAATTTCAATAGAGGCTTTTGGCTGAGAATCGAAGACTGCATGGATCTCATGAACACTCTCCTCGGCTAAGATATCTTGGTTTACGTTACTATTGGACGAGTGATTCGGGAATGGCTTGTTGAAAATTTTCAGATTTCGGTTAGCAGGGGCGTTAGGATTATCGAGGGCTATATCCCCCGCATCAACCATTTCCTGCACTATGTTTTTCAACATCTTGCAGTTTTCATGACTATGTCCTTTTACGCGGTGAAAGTTACAAAAGTCATTTTCTTTGTACCAGGAAGGTATTGCGCGGGTGGAGTCAAACCCAGAGTGAGGTTTAACAGGGGGCAAGGTAATGGCTCCTGCTTTGAGCAATTTTTCCAATATCACACCATATGTTTCTCCCAAGGGAGTGTAGTTGATGGGTTCTGCTTTATACTTATAAGTGGTTTTTGGCGGGGTATTAGACGGTGGTTGGGATTTGACCATCACCGCGTGGACAGCTCCTTTTGATTTAGAAGAAGTGGATGTGTGAGGAGTGGTGGTATTTGGTTTATTGATAGAATCAGGAGTTCGAAATTGGGGTTTTTGTTACGCAACCGCAATTTCTCCTCTTCTAAGGCTCGAATTTCTAATTTCCGGGCCATAGTAAAGGCCTCGCCGAATGTGCGGAAAGTTTGAATTTGGAGGGTAGGGGAGATGTGCTTAGTGCAGGCCCGCGTAAAAGTTCGATAAGTTCGCTTGAGGCAAGGCATATGTAAGTTGGTTGATAAGGCCCCGCCATCGTCCAACGAAATCTGCGATAGATTCGTCTCAAATTGTCGGATGGCATAGAGGTCGTGATAGATACTTTCTTGCAATGTTAATGGAGAAATGATCCAAGAAAGATTGGGCTAGTTGGTTAAAAGAGAAGATCGAGTGTCTTAAAAGCACCGTACCACTCCAAGGCGGGTCCCGATAAGGACATGGGAAAGGTGCGAGTAACAAGGCATCATCATGGGCAATCAAATAACAAGCATGTCTAAATGATCGCAAGTGTTGTTGAGGATCCTCTTTACTAAAACGAGTAAATTTGTGCAACTCCCATTGAGGAGGATATGAATGAAGGGGACGAAGGGTGAATGGGCTCCCGACAAACTTGCTCATATGTCAAGGCGCTACGACTTCCCGAAACAGAAGCCTCCAGGTTTTGCATTTTGTCCATCATTTGTTTGATGAAATCTGTGGTTGGATGAGATGATGGTGCGGTTGTGGTAAACGGAGGCAAGTTGGACCAAGGGCTTCCGCTGGACAATGGTGGGGCTAAGTGTTGATAAGGTATGGAGGATGAGTATGTTGGAGCAACAGAATAGGGATGTCCCATATAAGGTGTTGAGGTTACTGGATACGTGTATGGGAATGAAAAGGTAGGCGGAGCTTGAGAAGGAAAGCTCGTGTGAATAGGTGGCAGAGAGCAAGTCATGAATGGAGTGGTCTGAAAGAGAGATGAGGTAGGGGCAGTTGGTGGTAACGATACGTGAGGTCCAAAATTAGCCAAGGAAAAGCCAATCTGAGTCGTATGAACCTCTGAAGCTGTCGGATTGGGAGAAGGGGCTAAAGATGCTGGAAGCAAGGCGGTATTATCAGTAGGAGTGGGGGCTAGATGAGTAGCTATACTAATAGGCATGCCAACAAGGAGCTGACCATCGGGCGTACGGTCAGGGGCATGTGACAAATAGTATTGTACAGCGCTAGGATTGGCATCCAGAAATTTGGCAAAGTCCTTGTCTCCTACAGGAATTTGGGGGATCTCACTGGTGTCCGTAGGGTTCCCTATAGAATGTGAAGGGGGTGATTCAGGCAAAGACACAGAGCAGGCATGTGAAACCATGGCGGCGGCTTGCTTCCGAGTGATGACAACCATGGACAAGAACACACAGGAAAGTTTCAATCTATCAAGAACAAAAACAACCTCAGAATGATGAATTTGGCAAGTTGCTGGTTTGTCAGGGGCTGATGAAGACAGTAACCGATATCGGTTTAATAACCGGTGTCGGTCAGAGAGCAATTGACGTCGGTCAGTTAACCGATGCCGGTGTCAAAAGTCTAGGATAAGAAGATATAAAAGGCTGCTAATTTGATTTTTAGCAACGTTGAGTATATTTGTCAACTTATTGATCACAGAAGACAAAGTATGACAGAGAAAACAGAATTTGAAAACAAGCAAGATGCACACGCAAATCCAGAGACTAATCCTAGGGTTAATTTTAGTTATCGTGGGCTTATGCCTTTAGACGTAAGATGATGTCAGAATCCTAAACAACAAGACCTAGGGGAAATGTCAAGTTTGTTTTGGCTTATAAGGTTACCTCAATCGGGCGGAGGAATACCGCGGAAAAGGGGGGATGTTTGAGCTGTTGTGTTAATTGTGAAGTGATTCGGTATGTGTTGTGCAGTGAAACTAGGGTTAATTTCCTGTCAATACCGTGGATATCACCCCCACGTGTACGACCTGTTACTTAATCTATGTTCACTAGAATTGAAGAACAACAAGCAGGAATGCAATGCATGTGTTTTAAACCCAAATCGAAAATTATGTTCGATGAAGCAAGAGATGACTTTCACTAATGCGAAACTAGGAAAGCAAGACAAATTCTTTACGAAATATATAACAAAAGCAGCAACAAAGAAGTATGCTTCCTAAAATGAAAATAAGCAAGAGAAAGAAACCCAAAATGGGTCCCACCGGGCGTGCCAAAATGTTTCACTCGGAATGACTCGTTCCTTTTAGAAACAGATAAGGTTAGGGTTAGGAGGAATACCTGTAGAATGTCGAGATGGTGTGCGCGTACCGTAGAGAAAGATCAGCTGATTGCGGGAGGAACTCCTTTTGTCTTGGAAGGACTACCTGCAAATAAGAACACAAGACCACAAGATTTTGATTAAACAATAAATGAGGAAACTGCCTTGGGCCCAGGAAATATAAAACTTCCTTTCGAAGGTGGTCAGTTCCCCTGCTAATATGAATTAACACAAAAGACTGCAAAATATCAATTAGATTACTTGGTTGAAACTAGTAGGAGAAGGCTGGTTTCTGGTTATAGTCAGGGTAACCGATACCGGTTTCTGGTAACCGCCGTCGGTTGGGTCTAGGACCTGTAGGTTGATTGTTTTGGTGGGGTGTTTGTGTTTCTTGGTGTTGGTAAGGTTGGTTTATGGATGATATTAGGAAATGAGATGATGAGGGGTAAAAGAATGACAGCTAGATGCAATGGGATCTTGAGTAGTGGGTTCAGAACTGGATTTAGGAGGACTGTGATTCAAAGAGCATAAGAAATGTTATAACAGAGGACATGCAAGATATGACTTACTGGTTTTGGCGAAGATGCAAGTTGATATCCTCTACTGCAAGCACTTCTGGTTTCTTCACTCGTCTCTGCTTGGTTAAGTGAAGATCTGGACTCTGTTTTCCGCTCCCAATGATCTCTGTTGTTTCAAAAATCATTCCACCTTTGATTTTGGTTCGGGGAGCCCATTTACAGGGAACCGATGGCGGTTACGTAACCGACGGCGGTCGAGTAGGAACCGGCATCGGTCAGGAAAAAGTAGGCTATTTTTAGTAAAATAGCCCACCTTCCCTGCTTTTCTCCCGAGAGATCAGTTGCGGGCTTGGTCAAGTGGCTAGAAGGTCGGCTTTGGGTGCGAGTAAGGAGGCATTAGTTATGGATGTGAGTCTAGACCAAGTCATGGGTCTTAATTAGGTTAGTTTAGGGTTAGGGCTAGGTCATGATGAGGTGGCAAAGTGAGGTGGCGGGTAAGGTGATGTGGATTTATCAATTATAAGGTAATTAATAAATAATTGTGTAAGGTTTAGGTGATGAGGTTAGATTGCGAGATGAGATGCGGGTCACAAGGGGTCGTAAGACACAAATTTGGTGTCTATAGGGAACTCAGCATTCAAGTCAAATGATACCTCTTCTTCTTCAAAACCACAGAACAATTATTCAAAATCTAAGGGCACCGCTAATACAGTGGTACTCAAAGCTGGCCCAGCTCATCCGTCAAATAAGGCTATCCCCTCATCTAATCTCTCACCCATTTAGACTTTTCAATTTAGACGAACAATAGAAATATACCCCAATTGGGGAACCTTATTCTTCTATCTTGGAGAAGCTCATCAAAGTTGGGGCCATCACCCTTCCTCCTATGAAACCACACACTGGTTTTGACCACCTTAAGCCCCACACCCACGTGGTATAAAGAACACGACTTCTACAACTACCATCAAGTAAAGGGTCATAGTGATGGCAATTGCATCACCTTCAAAAACATTTTCCAAGAAATTCTAGAGAAAGGTGAGCTAACCTTGGATAATCCTAACACACCTACTAATCAAAACCTACATAACTTCAAGAAACCTTTTCCTAATCATGCCCCTTCTTCTCGATCAACCGGAGAAACTTCGACTCATGATAGCCATACCCACAAGGTCCATTCTATTTTCAGCGATACCCCCTGATGCTACCCAATTAACTCATATTCCTTCCATAGAGGAAATTCTAGACCGAAGTCCTTCTTCTACATTTGAACCCACCTCACCTATTCCTCCACCCATAGAGGAACACCTTTCACCTCCTTCATCACTTGTGGAGGATCCTTACATAATATCAAGAGTATTTCACCCTTGTCTTCTCCACCTAGTGAGCCATCACCCACGCACTACTATCCAGCCCATAAAAAGAGTACCCACCATCTCCTCCCCACAGAGGAGCACCCATCATCTCCTCCACCCATAGAGGAACACCCATCATCTCCTCCACCTATCAAAGACCCAATAGAGATACCTTTTCCTCTAGTTGATCATTCTCCATCAACTACCCAAGATCCTATGAGACTTACTTTGGCTCTCTTACCCACGGAAGTTAAAGCTAGCAAATTCCCACGTCTCTAAGGAAAATTTCACGGGAATTTACATTAGGTCCTCATCAACCTCGCCTTCGATGTGTCATTCTCATGCTTAGTCGATCGCTTATATTATGTGGATAGAGCCTTACTTTGGGGGCGTCTTTTGCTTCTATCTCAATGCAAATGTAGATGCAACTTGTTTGACACTTCCACTAACTACCCAAATATATTTTGGCCAATTAACAAAACACAATCCCCTTTATCACAACTTCTTCCATGACACCCAACATAGCTCAACACACACCCTTACCCATAACCCAACATACACCTAAATCCAAACCCACACCTACGTCATCTTCCTCGACTAAACCTATTACTACCTTAGGGGTCACACCAACCACGAACCTTATTCATCCACCTATTAAATTAGATTTAGCTACATCCTCCAAAATCAACACCAAACCTACTCCAGCACCCAAACGGAAGAACCAAGCCCATAGAACTCATACCCCAGTGCGCTAATCGCACCTTCATCACCTTTACCCTCTTCGTCTATCTTAGGACCTCGTCCTTCTAACACGGTTAACAAACCTCCACCCACTGGTAAAATAAAAACATAGCAGCCCATTCCACCATTGTAAACCTAAAACATACCCAAGAGAGCATGCCATGACTTCCACTTTGAACTGCAAGCAGATCTTTACCACCCATACCTCCAATACCATTGGTTACTTCTTCACTACCCACTACACTTTAGTTTCTGTCCCTCACACACCCTGCACGACCCGCGTCATCTACCTTCACAACACCTCCGTTATCCCCATGGGTAACTTTCCCTCTTCCCCACCCACTTTTCCCTCTAGATCTCATACATCCATATCACCTTTACCCAAATACTAAAATCTGCTACCCTCCTCCAATAAGGTATTCAAAACAACCACACACTCTCCTACCAGTTCATCTACCATACCCCTCCCAAGAAAACATGACCAACGCCCAAGACCACACCAGCACCCAAAACCATAGCTCGACCCACTCCCCCCCACAAATACCGTTCTTAAACAATCAGCCACACCTATACCCAAACTCACTTTCACTTCCCATTACGACCCACTAGCTAGGTCCTAAGCCAAAATCTTAACCAACCTCCTTGGGACTTTTGTCATCATTACCGTAGACACCAAATTCGTGTCTTACGACCCTCGTGACCCGCATCCCATTTCGCAACCTAACCTCATTACCTAAACCTTACACAATTATTTATTAATTACCTTGTAATTGATAAATCCCCATCACCTCACACCTGCCACCTCATTTTGCCACCTCATCATGACCTAGCCCTAATCCTAAACTAACCTAATTAAAACCTAAAACTTGGTCTACACCTACACCCATGACTAAGGACCCCTTTCTACACCTAAAACCGACCTTCTAGTCACTTGACCAAGCCCGACTAATCTCTCGGGAGAAAAAGCGGGAAGGTGGGCTGTTTTACTAAAAATAGCCTACTTTTTCCTTACCGATGCGGTTCCTACTCGACCGCCGTCGGTTACGTAACCGCCATCGGTTCCTATAAATGGCCTCCCAAACCAAAAACAAAGGATCGGAATTTCATTTTGGATCGGTGTGGAAGGATTTTTGAATCAAGAGATCATTGGGAGCGAGGCAACGAGTCGAGATCTTCACTTGGCCAGAAGCGAGAGACAGTGGAGATACCGAGTGTGTTTGACAAAGGAGATCAGCTTGCATCTTCGTCAAAACCTCGATTAAGTCACATCTTGCATGTCTCTTTATAACATTTCTTATGCCTTTTGAATCACGAGTCCTCATAAATCCATTTACTGGACCCACTACCCAACGTGCATATATTACATCTAACTATCATTCATCTACCTCTTATCACCTTATTACGTAATATCACCCATATACAACCTTACAAATAACACAACTACCAAACAACACACAACCACCCCAAAAACAACCAACCTCGAGATCCTAAACTCTCACAGACATCGGTTACCAAGTAACCAGGTATCGGTTACCTAGACTTCTGAAACAAAATCAGCCTTTCCCCTATCCAGGTTCCAAGCAAAGTAATTTGATTGATATTTTACAGTCTTTTGTGTTAATTCATATTAGCGAGGCCTGACCACCTTCGAAAGGAAGTTTTATATTTCTGGGCCCAGGTAGTTTCCTCATTTATTGTCTAATCAAAATCTTGTGGTCTTGTGTTCTTATTTGCGAGGTAGTCCTTCCAAGACAAAAAGGAGTTCTTCGCGATCGGCTGATCTTCCTCTACGAGTGCGCGCACACCATCTCGACATTCCACGGGTATTCCTCCTAGCCCTAACCCTTATCTGTTTAAAAGGAATGAAAGGATAGAAACATTCCCGAAGAAACATTTTTTGGCACGCCCAGGTGGGACCCATTTTGGGTTTACTGTTTCTCTTGCTTATTTTCATTTTAGGAAGCATACTTGCTGTTGCTTTAAAAGATTTTGTTATATATTTCGTAAAGAATTTGTCTTGCTTTCCTAGTTTCGCATTATTGAAAGTCATCTCTCTTGCTTCATCGAACATAATTTTCGGTTTGGGTTTAAAACACGTGCATTGCATTCCTGCTTGTTGTTTTTCAATTCTAGTGAGCGTAGATTAAGTAGCAGTGTCGTACACGTGGGGTGATATCCACGGTATTGACGGAAATTAATCTTACATTCACTTTGCACAACACATACCAAATCACTTCACAATTAACACAACAGCTCAAACATCCCCCTTTTCCGGTATTCCTCCTCTTAGATTGAGGTAACCTTATAAGCCAAAACAACTTGACATTTCCCTAAGTCTCTTGTTTAGGATTTTGACATCATTCTACGTCTAAAGGCATAAGCCCACGATAATTAAAATTAACCCTAGGGTTAATCTCTAGGATTTGTGTGTGCATCTTGCTTGTTTTTAGTTACTTTTCTTTCTCATACTAAATATTACGTGATCAATAATTGGACAAGTATACTAAATGTTGTTAAAAATCAAATTAGCAGCCTTTTTATATCTTGTTAGCCCAGACTTCTTACACCGACATCGGTTGCCTGACCGACGTCGGCTATAGTGTAACCGACATCGGTTATTAGACCGATATCGATTCTTGTCTTTTCGATTCACGACAAACCAACACTACCAATTTTACCGATCTAGTTTGTTTCTACTCTGACAGATTGAAACCCTACAGTGAACACCTGTCCATGGTTGTTATCACTCGAAAGCAAGCCGCCGCTATGGTTTCACATGCTTGCTCTGTTTCTTTACCTGAATCACCCCCTTCACATTCTGTGGGGAATCCTACGGATACCAGCGAGGTTCCTAAAATTCCTGTGGGAGATAAGGACTTTGCCAAGTTTACGGATGCTAATTCTAGCATTTGTCAATACTATTTGTCTCATACCCCGACCGTGCGCTTTGATGGTCAGCTCTCCTTGTTGGTATGCCTATTAGTATAGCTGCTCATTTAGCTCCCACTCCGCTGATAATACCGCCTTGCTTCTGCATCTCTAGCCCCGTCTCCCAATCCGGCGGCTTGAGAAATTCATACGACTCGATTGGCTTTCCTTTGGCTAATCTTGGACCCCACATATCATTACCACCGGCCCCCTACCTCATCTCTCTTACAGACCACTCCATTCATGACTTGCTCTCTTGCCACCTATCCACACAAGCTTTCCTTCTCAAGCTCACCTACCTTTTCATTCCCATACACGTATCCAGTAACCTCAACATCCTATATGGGACATCCCTATTCGGTTGCCTCAACATATTCATCCTCCACACCTTATCAACACTTAACCCCACCAGTGTCTAGCGGTGGTCCTTGGCCCAATTTGCCTCCGTTTACCACAACCACACCATCATCTCATTCAACTACTGATCTAATTAAACAAATGATGGACAAAATGCAAAACCTGGAGGCTTCTATTTCAGGAAGTCGTAGCGCCTTGACATACGAGCAAGTTTGTCGGGAGCCCATTCACCCTCTGTCCCCCTTCATTCATATCCTCCTCAATGGGAGTTACCAAAATTTACCCGTTTTAACGATAAAGGACCCTCAACAACACTTGCGATCATTTAGACATGCTTGTTATTTGATTGCCCATGATGATGCCTTGTTACTCCGCACCTTTCCCATGTCCTTATCAGGACCTGCCTTGGAGTGGTACAGTGCTTTAACCCAGCACTCAATCTTCTCTTTTAACCAACTAGCCCAATCTTTCTTGGATCATTTCTCCATTAACATTGCCAAGAAAGTATCTATCACCGACCTCTATGCCATCCGACAATTTGAGGACGAATCTATCGCAGATTTCGTTGGACGATGGCGGGGCCTTATCAACCAACTTACGTATGCCTTGCCTCAAACCGAACTTATCGAACTGTTTACGCGGGCTTGCGCTAAGCACATCTCCCCTACCCTCCAAATTCAAACTTTCCGTACATTCGATGAAGCCTTTACCATGGCTCGGAAACTAGAAATTCGAGCCTTAGAAGAAGAGAAATTGCGGTTGCGCAACAAAAACCCCAATTTCGAACTCCTGATTCTACCAATAAACCAAATACCACCACTCCTCACGCGTCCACTTCTTCTAAATCAAAAGGAGCTGTCCACGCGGTGATGGTCAAATCCCAACCACCGTCTAATACTCCACCAAAAACCACCTATAAGTACAAAGCCGAGCCCATCAACTACACTCCCTTGGGAGAAACATATGGCGTCATCTTGGAAAAATTGCTCAAAGCGGGAGCCATTACATTACCTCTGTTAAACCTCATTCGGGTTTGATTCCACTCGCGCCATACTTCTGAGTACAAAGAAAATGACTTACCTGTAACTTCCACGCGTGAAGGGACATAGTCATGAAAAGCTGCAAGATGTTGAAAAACATAGTGCGGGAAATGGTTGATGTGGGGGATATAGCCCTCGATAATCCTAACGCCCCTGCTAACCGAAATTTGAAAATATTCAACAAACCATTCCCGAATCATTCTTCTAACAGTAATCTAAATCAAGATATCTTAGCCGAGGAGAGTGTTCATGAGATCCATGCAGTCTTCGATTCTCAGCCAAAGACCTCTATCGAACAAATTCTGAATCAAGCCTCTTCACTAACGCAGGAAACCAAACCCCCTTCCTCATCATCAAGACAAACTGAAATCCTTGCCGTTCCTTTACCCATCAAGGAATTGACTGCCCAGACTTCTCTTCCCATCGATGAGTCTTCTTATACCACATCCCTACAAGATTGCGAACGGATGTTATCTAACCTATCTATTTCCCAGTTTCCCCTTCTACCCCTCTTCTTTGCTGCAAGAGAGAAGGTCATCACTCCTTTTGACATCCTTAGACGAGAAACCTCTTAAACCGACATCACCATATTCTTTAAATATGACAGATCCTCTCAAACACGCCCTCCTACCTATTAGTCCTTCATCACCTAAATCTTCTCAACGACCAGTCGACCTCTTAACATCTATTGATACAGTGCCTCATCTACCCCCTATATCACACCCACAGTGGACTGGAATCACAACCCGTCTTTCTTCAGTACAAAAGTTCATATTCACACGTGAGGATTTGTCATTCCACGAGAAGATAGACGAGGCCCTATGGGAGCGTTTGAGTACGCCATATTCTACTCAAATGCAAATGACCGATCTGAGGCCTCCACCATATACCGAAGTGTTTACGAAGCTTAAAATGCCCATGTTCTCACCTTCACCCCCTCACCTCTACCGAATGCCCCATCCACTTCTATTAACTTAACCAAATCTTCTCCTACGCTAGGGACCTCACCCATACCTAGTCTAACACACCCACCTAAGCGGTTTGATTTATCTAAAAATAAAGCCGTCCACCCCATTAAGAAACAGAGACTCATCTCTCTCGAACCTATGCCTCTATCACAACTAAAACCATCATCGTCACACCTACCTTCCATATTGGGACCCCATCCCTCTACCTTGCATCATATATCATACCTCCTGCGTTTTCTTTAAAGCGACCTCGCCTTACTGCACACATCGAGAGATCCCAGGGTATATCAACATTACACCGTCATCTCCGTATCCTATCCACCTATCGACCCTAAACAAATTCCATCATCAAAAGATTTATTTTCGGTCACTCCTATTTCCCGTGGTTGTTTTACGATACCACATCATCGTAGCCTCATCATCGATATAACTTCTGCGCCAAAGAAACCACGTTTAGTGAAAAACACGTGTCAACACCCCTCGGCTAAACCACCACCCATACGAACCAACCACGCCCAAACATTACCAAAACCCGTACGAACCAACCACGCCCAAACATTACCAAAACCCGCGCAACCAATACCCTCATCCTCCTCCGACTTTGACCCACTCAAAGGATCTTACGCCAAAATCCTTGCTATGTTGGTAGAGAATACGACTATTTCCCTACCCCCACTTAGACCTTATGACCCGTCTAAACCTCGACCTATAGGTTATGATGAGTCTAAGATCTGCGCTTATCACCGCACACCGGGACATGATGTGGAGGGATGCAAAGCTTTAAAAACCATCCTTCGTCAGTCACCTCTCCCGGATACAAAGGTTAAGAAAGACAACTTACGAAGGGAGAGACCTTTAGCTCGATTCCCTCTCTTATACCATCATCCCCTTCTCACCAAAATCTATCATTATTCTGAACCCCACCTCTTGAAGACCATGATTTATCCCAAACCTCTTCCTCATCTCGGGTTTACGAGATTAATATGATTAGTGTTGCTACTCGAGCGCGAAAAACAATGAGAAAGCGAAAGAAAGCACACTGCGTCCTCTCCTTCTCCGTCGACATCCCGATTGCACCACCACCCAAAGTGGTTATTCGTGGACCTGCTTACCCCATCTCTAATGGAGCTGCCCATCGAGCCATGATTAAACAGCTTCACCAATCACCCATAAAAATGACACTATATGATCTCATTCAGACTTCTGAATCTCATCGACAAGCTCTCGTTGAAATTCTTCAGGGGATCGAGGTCTTACCTAATGAAACCCTGCCCGTTGCCTCCATTCTAACACCCAATCACGTTGCCTCTCTCACCAAACAACCCACCGCCCCAACCACTTCTGTCTCTGTACCACAAGCTGCTGCAGTCAGTTTCTCTGAAGATGAAATTGTTGACTTTGGTACAGAGGACCCTGACCCTGCCCTTTTCATCTCCGCTTACGTCCGGGACATTCGGGTACGTCGTGTTATGATTGACGGGGTATTAGCCTAAACATCATCTCTTGAAAAGCCTTCCAACAAATGAATATCCCTTCTAGCTACATGTGTGCCAACCCCATCATGTTGCGGTCATTGAATGATGCTTTATTACCTCTACCTTAGGCACCGTGATCCTCAACATTCGGGTAGGACCACGTACTTTACCCGAACTCTTCTATGTCCTTGAGGAGAGTTCGATATAATATATTCTTTGGTCGTCCTTGGATCCGGGCCATGGGATGCGTTCCCTCAACATTACATAGATGCATAAAATTTGAGTACGAGGAAGTCCTACACCGTAAAGCTGATCCTCCCCCTTTAAAACCTGCGATATGTTATACCGCCCAAACGATGTGCTTGTACCAATCAAGACACCCGTTCATTCAACCCACCATCTTCTTCGATGTGCCTCGACCATCCACCTCAACCACACTTACGCCTTGGTGATGAAACCACCATCGCAAAGACCACTTCCCTTCCCATGACTAACATCCCAACCTCCGACCCCTTAGTAGATGTTTTTCAACGCCTTCTGTTGGGGAGTATCGCTATATAACGTTAGTTCTTTCCATACTCCACAGAGTACGGACGATTACATGCACATCCTACCTATGACCGTCGTGTGGGGAAGTAATCTCCTACGGACCACCTCACTTCCGCACTAACCTAACGTATGGGGGTGTCGACGCGTCTTCCATTGCCCCCGAGCCTCCTCTTGGTGTGGTTCCTTTCCAATCCGATTTTCAATACACGACAAATCGTCGCCATCCCTCACCTTCTTGACTCATTTGTGCTTGGAAAGGCTTTGGTTTTGGTCTTTATGAACAAGGCCGACATACGCTCATCCCCATCACCACCGCAAACATAATGATCGTAGTGGTCTCGGATTTCGGAAACACTTACATCGATGGAACCTCGCGTCGGTTGTCTTCTAGAAGGCGATGGCGTTACCCCTACCAACCATCATCACCCATTTTGCCTTCGTCTCCCACAGAGTCGATAGATCCACGAATCTATCCCTCCTAACTTTTTTTTTTTTTTTCATAAATGCTATCTTCCTAGGTCCCCTCACTTATCAACGCGATAACGAGCACCCCTCTTCTATTCCCCTTCTATATCCAGGACATGATTGAAGAGGACTCCCCTTGATTAGCGTTGTTGAGTGCGGGATGATGACTCCATCCTCACTTACCTTGGCGCGGATGACTCTTATATTGACGAGCCTTACCATCTGAAACCCAAACCATGTTGAGCGAGTCTACTATAGAAATCAACATCCACACGGAGGAGGATCCTCACATTGTGAAGATCGGACAATCCCTTAACGCATCGAGAACAAGTCACCTTTACTACTTTCCTCCGTGCTCATGACCAAGCTTTCGCTTGGTCCCTACTGTTGACATGCCGGGAATTGATCCACGACATTGCTGTCCATAACATCACTCTAAACCCCGATTCCAAACCAATCAAACAAAAGCGAAAAATGCATCCACGCATTGCCCTCTTGGTCAAAGAAAGAGCTTGACGACTTCTTTCTGTTTCCTTCATCTTGCTATTGACTATCCTCAGATGGATTTCTAACATCGTACACTGTCACTAAAGCGGGGGGGGACTTGGATATGCAGCGATTTACGAGACCTTAACCTCGCTTGCCCCAAGGATGACTTCCCCCTCCCAAGTATTGATCAACTTGTTGATCTCATGAGTCATGAAATGCTTTCTCTCATGGATGGCTTTTCGAGGATCTGACCAAATTTTGGTTGCCCTGGCGATCAACATAAAACTGCCTTCATAACCCCTTGGGAACTTTACATTATCGTGTCATGCCATTTGGCCTTAAGAATCTTTGGTGCGACCTATCGGCGAGCTATGACCTACATTTTCATGACATTATGCACACTATCACGGAAGATTACGTCGATGATCTTCTTGGCAAATCTAAACATCGTAGCGAACATCTCGATGTTTTAACCATTATTTTCGATCTTTGTTGCAATATTTTGTTCGTCTTGACGAAGAAATGTGTCTTTGGTGTTCTTTTGGGAAAACTTCTTGGCTTTATCGTCTCTTTGCGTGGCATTGAGGTCGATCCATCTAAAGTAAAAGCTATCCTAGAAATGCCCCCACCCAAAACCTCAAACAATTGCGTAGTTTGTAGGGGTAAACTTGATCCATCCGGCGTTTCATCTCCCAACTCTCGGATCGATGTCAACCTTTCCATCACCTCCTTAAGAAGGACATTGATTTTCAATGGAGCAAAGAGTGCCACCAAGCCTTTGAAGCTCTCAAAACTTATCTCTTACGCAGCCACCCGTGCTTATCCCACCTCAAGAGACCCGCCCTTTCTACCTTTACCTTTCCATGCCCGGCCATGCTTTGTAGGGGCCATGCTTGCACATCGTGACTACGAGAATAGAGAACAAGCCGTTTATTATATAAGTCGTACTTTGGTGGACTATGAGACTAGGTATACACATGTAGAAAAGTTGTGCCTAGCCCTATCATTCGTGGCTACCAAGCTCAGACACTACCTTCGAATCACAAAACTTTCATCATCACCAACACGGACCCCATCCATTACATGTATGCCAAACCTCATCTAAACCAATGCATCGCCCGAGATGGCTCATGCTCCTCGCCGACCTCGACCTTGAGTTCGTCCACGAGAAATCAATCAAAGGACAAACCATCGCGAGACCACTTGCGGAAGCCCCTTTACAGGGAACAATTTACCAATTTTACATTCCCAAGACGAACTCATCACCACTCTTTCACTCGGGAAGAGTCGTATCAAATGACCCTCTTCTTGATGGATCTAAATGCCGGCGCGGCGGAGGAGGCGTGTTGTTCTCATCCCTCTTGGCTGAACCTATGCCTCTTTCATTCCGGCTTGATTTCCCTGCACTAATAATACAGGTGGAATACGAGGCCCTTGTTACAGGTCTCCAAGTTGCGATACACTTAGGTATCAAATCTATCAATATTTTTGGTGACTCTCGATTGGTAGTCAATCAAGTTATGGGCATCTACCAATGTAAAAATGAGGAACTTCAAAAGTACAAATACTACGTGGACTCACTTCTAGCTTTATTTACTCACTATTCTATCCAAACCATTCCCAGCTCCACTAACAAATTTGCGGATACTATGGCTTGCTTAGCCTCGCAAAATTCGACTTCATCAGTGACTCGAATTATTCGTCGTGGTCCAAAAACTTTTTGCCCCATCTACTCAACCCCAGGTAGTTTGTATGATAAATACGTAATCTACTAATTCGCGGGATACAGGTACCACCAATTTCACGACTATCTTACAATCTCTTTCTCCCACACGACCTTACTAGTAGCAATGAGCGTGCTTTTCTTAAAAGTGTTTCGCGTTATGTTGTCATGGGGGACTCCTCTATAAACGTGGCTTTGATGGTATCCTCCTTCGCTGTCTAACCGGCGCGGAGGTCACCTATACCATCCAACAAGTCCATGATGGGATTTGTGGTGGACATTTTAGTGGCCTTGCCATGGCTAAACGAATCCTTCGCCTAGGTTATTATTGGCCTACTCTCGATAACATTTTCTACGAATATGTTAAGCGTTGTGTTATGTGTCAACAACATGCTAACCTTCAACATACTCCTAGCCATCCGCTGCAGGTTGCACGAGATCTTTGGCCTTTCTCACAATGGGGTTTAGACCTTATTGGTGAGATTCACCCGTCCTCTTCACAACGTCACCGATGGATAATCACAGCCACCGAATATTACACAAAATGGGTGGAGGCCATTCCACTCGTTTCGATCAAAAAGGAAAAAATTGTCGAATTCATTAACCATCACATTATCTGTCGTTTTGGTATTCCTCATCGCCTAATAACAGATAATGGTAAATCTTTTAAAAACAAGTTATTCTGAAGACCTTTGTGAAAACTTTGGTATCAAACTTAGTTTCTCATCGCCTTACTATCCATGAGGAAAATGGACAAAGGCGAATCCTCTAATAAAACACTAACCAAAATCCTCATGAAAGTTGTCATGAATCCAGGAGAAATTGGCATGATCACATCCCCTTTGCCCTTTGGGCTTATCGTACTAGTATTCGTACCTCCACTAATGCCACACCATTTTCTTTGGTATACGGTGCAGAGGTTGTTTTTGCCTCTCGAAATACAAATACCCTCCCTTAGAATATCTCTTCAGGATATTCTCACCAACGATGATTTCCGCCAAGAGCGGTTAGCCCAATTGGAGCTTCTTGATGAACGTCGTCTTACAGCTCTTGATCACCTTCAAATCTATCAAAAACGCATCAAACGTGCTTATGATAAGCGACTTCATGAGCGTACCTTTAAGGTTGGTGATCTTGTCCTCAAAGAGAATCAACATGTCACCAAACTAGAAAAGAGCAAACGTGGAAAATTTGCTCCCAATTGGATTGGGCCTTATATAATCACTCACACCTATGGATCAGGCACTTATCGTTTAGCTTAAGCAATGGTAAACTTTGAGCTGAACCCCATAATGCCTTGCATCTTGACCATTCTCTTTGTTGAATTTAGTGTTATATCACTTCTTATCTACCTCTAGCTCGTCCCTTGAGCTCATACCACCACATGCACTTTGTTTCCTACACCTCATAATAAAAATCAAGCTCACATAGTTTGATTCTCACCTCACCTAAGCGATGCCTTCCCCTTTTTAGTCTAGTCCATGACTTCAAAGTATTAAAATAAGCCATATTCTTATGGGATTTTCTTGAGTCAAACTTTCTACCAAACTAGATGCTTCACGCTTCAAAAAAAAAAAAAAAAACATCTAGTCATCTAAATTTAATATATTTGCTCCCTCGAAGGACAGACTATATGCCAAATTATTGCTGCTACTATAAATGAAGCTTGCTCCCTCGAAGGACAGCTATACACGTCGACCTTTATCGAAGCTTCTCGCATTGATCGGCTTTGTGAAGACCTCAAGAAATAATACAATCAATATCCCTTGTAGACTTCCGCATCGATCGATCTATATTCGAGTCAAATAAAAGCCTCATTCAAAAGAACTTTTGAGTCATGGACTTGTCTATTTAGGGTAGGTTCTCTTTCGTCAGAACACTCACTTTGTAATAAGTTCTCTGTACCTCAGCTATATCATCCACCTCACCTCACCATTTGTTTTGACTCGGGACGTAACGTACACCCGATATATTGTGATCATACTGACTCTTTTCACCTATTGACTTCTCGTCATGCACAGGTACCTAGGGCTTGAAGCTCGTTCTACGTTGTGTGGTTTGTTTAGCTCTTTTCACCTACGGAGCACTCTTTCCGCTTTGCCTCGCATCTAGGATTGTGTGTTGATCTTAATCAGGACATGGTTCCCTTCTACTTGGGTAGGCTAACTTTCGCTTCCCTTATACCTTTTACAACATCACCAATTCATTACCGACACCAACAACCTTACCTTACCAATATTAATATCAATATTCTTACCAACCAACCAATTGCCTAAACCGTACCAAATTGCACAATTCGCCTCTCCTGATCCTAAGGGAGAACTACATCGGTCTGAGGCCCCTCCTTGCTTTGTGCAATGGGCTATGTAGGCAGCACTTCGGAGACATGGGGTCTCCCAAGGTTAGCTCGACCATCCCCTACCATAACCTATCATGTGTGGTAAATATAAATATTTTTGTGTATTTCTATTTAATCACATTCCTCTTTATCCTTTTTCAAAACACCGAAAGTCAAAACAAAAACATTCTTATTATTATAACTCAAATCAACATACATATCTCATTTTATTTAGATGTTAAACAAATACATCTTCTCTATCATCGACACGCAGGTCGGTACTCTTATTTATTCTTATACCTTGCTAACATTTATTTAGACCCTCACGCCTCATCCCGAACCCGGTGATGATCGTGATTGTCGACGCCTTTCGCCAGGCCTCTCTGTCCTCAAAGGTACCACGGCTATTGGTACCGCCCACTGATCTACCAATCTCTCCTGTAACATATGAATACACTCCCTCGCATGGAGATCTCTCGTCTCTAGTCCTTGTGCTCGTGACTCCGCAACCACTAACAATCTTCTTGCCTCATTCACCTGCGTTTGGAGCTGCTGAACTAAACTCTGTAGATGATCTCTCTCTGCTGTAATCACAGCTATGTCAGGACGATCACGTATACCTCGCAGCTCCGCTACCCACCATAATCTATAGGCCTCTGTCGTTCCTGCATCCATTACCCTGCGATCGGTGGCTATTTCTCTCTGGCCCTTACGGAGGTGTTGGCGGGGAGGTGAGAATCTTTGCCTCGACATCGATCCTCATATATGGTCTATAAGCTGGGGTATATCTGCACTGAAATCCAAATGTCGCCGCACGTGATCTATAGGAATCCTCTCATATTCACTGGCTGTGCCTGCGATCCATCTCGATCGCTCTACACCCCTCAATTCCTCATTATGTTCTCTGTTACCATATAATTCCCGTAAGGCCTCCAGCGAGATATCCGCATCGTCACCCTCTCCCATACTGCCTATAATACTCAAAGTCATCCGTCACGGCACGGATCTTGCCTCTTGTTGCATCTGGACCCATCGTCTGAATCCCAACCTCGTACTCCGGTTTCTCTCTTTGGATGGATGGATCGCCTTTATTGGTCGCACACAAACAATGTGCTCATAGGCCCAGCGATGTAATAAGTATGAACAATCCGGTGTAGATCTGTGATTTCACCTACAAGCCCATAGACCCTGTATAACTCCGCCAAATATGCGGTGCCCATAAAAGTCACGTTCCTTTCTATCATCTCCCAAATAACACACATCAATGCCTTTGGAAATCTTCCCCCATCCACCCTCGGTAACGCGTAATACCCTACCGCTATCATTAATATCACTGCTAACCTTGTCTCCTCAGGGTGTGCTGCATACATTATCCCATATGTGAATGACAAACCTCGTTGTGTTAAATCTCATGCGTATGGACCAAATACTGTGTTATTATCGCTCCCCGCGCCGCGCTAGGTAATGCCTGATATACTGGTTCTCCTGTAATAGGGAGTCTCAAAATACGGAACACATCTTCCAATGTTACCGTCATCTCCCCTGTTGGCAGATAGAAGGTATTTGTCTCGGGATTCCATCTCTCAATCAACACCTGTAACATAGCATGGTTAAGTGTGATTCGTGAATAATAGCGGATTCCACTTAACCCCAAACGATTTATCAATGTCCATTTAGCTGGCGTTACATCCGCTCAGATTCATGACAATAGTGCTGGTACACTATCATTCATCCTCAACCCTACCTCTGCTGCATACATCCAAATAACAAACAACCATTCGATTCCTCAAATCCCCAGGTTTTTTTCAAATTCTGGAAATTCCTCACAAAGCCCGGTATCGTTTCACACTAACCGGTACTGGTTGAAATGTCGATACCGATTATCCCTAACCGATATCGGTCCTTTGTTACTTTCATACACCTTGCCTAAACAACCACCTACGGCATGATAAATTGCTCGTTTATTCCCCTCTGTATACAGACATACCCAAAACCCTTGATTACCTACCACGTAACACTCACCTCATTTATAACCCTTGTTATCATCTTTTTCTTCTCATATCTACCCACATACTCTCCCCATCTTATTCACAAAACATGCGAAAATCAAATCCTGACCAAAGCGTTTACCTCTTGGAGTTGCGGCAGCTTGAGGTGGCCCTTGTCTTCCCTCTCGTCCCTGCTCTTTGGATGCTTCTCCTCATTACGCCATGATCACCACTCTTTTCAAATTCACCTTTACGCTTCTCGAGATCTCGAACACATTCACTTTCCTGTCTCTTTTCTCCTTATCACTCAAATTTCTCATGCAATTACTGTCTCGGTCGTCAAAAGCGTCGCGTTCGCGTATTTAACTTCTTGCATGGCTCTCAAAATTAGAACTTAAGTTGCCACCCTAGCTTTTTATTTTTAGAAAAGCTCATACCTAAATAACCGGTATCGGTTATAAGCCGATATCGGTCTACTAACTACCGCGTCGGTTATCTAACCGATATCGGTTATACACTGCCTTTTGAAACATGGTTCTTTTCTTCGTTTTTACCTACTTTTTATCGCGCCCGCCTCTTTTCTGTATCTCATCACCATTATCCATATTTGTCCATCCACCACACATATCATTACAATTTCATTAACATCATCTATTTTACAAAAACAAACAAGTCATCAACTAAGGATACCAAAACAAAACAAAAAACTATCTATCTATACATCATTTGGATCCAACTCATCAGATACATATATAACAATGTCCCAAAACCAACACCAAAACATGCAACATTTCATCATATAACACATCATCCATATATCAACATGTCAATTAAACTCATCATACATTCTATATCATAAACCATCGACAAAATACTTAAAAACATTTTGAACACAACATGTGGATCAAAACATCATCTCTATATATATATACAAGTTTTCAAATATACACTGTGCCCTGCATCGAGGCCTCTGTGATCTCATAATCCAACAAAGCCGGCACGCGAGGCCGTAATAACTTCTCGATAATCTCGACTCGGCTCGAGAGGTCCAGTATATCAAAATATATGTCTGTCGTATCAATCATAACCCAGTACTCGGCTTTCGCGAGGCGGTATACAATAAATGAATGAATGAATAAATGAGTAATATGTAGGCACACGAGCCTCTATAAACATAACCGGTTCACAGACCGGTGCCCATATCAATATCAAATACAAAAACCATGCGGGATCCTCGGCTCTCCCCACCGCCCTCGGCACCTCTCCCCGGCTGGTCCACTGTGGTGCCTCTCGCCTCCCCCTGTCACGGACCAGGTAATTTGTGCAGCTGCCCTCCTGAGATCTCTGGCTGTGAGAGGTCTCTACTCTATGAGCTGCATAAGGCTGATACTCAACTCCGGTACCATCAAGAATATCCTGATAGTATCGGGCCTCCGCTCTAACCTCCATATAGCGCTCTCGAGCCCTTTGAAGGAGGAGTGGGGTGGTCCCAGGCACCTAATACTAATGCCCCACAGGCTGTCTTTGGTGCTGCATTCTTTGGTGCACCAGTGTACGGTGGTGCAGTACTGTCTTCTACTGCTTTGAGTACTGCTTGCACACACATGCACACTTTTTTCATTGTCTTGCATTCTGGCCGCTGAATGGTATTTGTACTGTGCTGCACTGTGTATTTGTATTGTCCATTTTGTATTCTTTGGTGAGTAGTGCTGTGCTGCTACTCAAGCCTACTGCTTGGGCTAGCTGCCTTATGTGACACTACTCATACTGTGCAATATGTAATCCCTATAATAGCTGCTTTGGCCGGAGCTGATCTCTCTCTGCCATCATGTTTGCCAAGTCTGGTTGTGCGGTACATTGTCTTTACCCTCGCCAGCTCTCGACCGGCCCACCACACCATGTATGCTCTGTCTGACCATCATCTCTTTGTGTCATCTGCTTGGCCTCTCGGCCCAATCTAGATCAGGGGGTGTGGTGCGGGCGGTGGGGCCTCTACATCATCCCTCCTATCTTGAGGGGAAGGGAGGTGGCTCGTCTGTCGCGGCCCCATGCACTGCGTACCCTCTCTGGGGTATCCTCTCGTACTCTCCGGCCTCAAGTCTTGCTTTATCTAGAATGTGTCTTTGGATCGAGGCCTTAGGCTGTAAGTGGGCTCCTCCGCGAGGGTGATGACCTCTGTAAGGTCTCCATACAATATCTACCGCTGTCAGGCCCTCTAATAAATGCACAATGTAGTAGGCGAGCGTCTCTCACCGCAAACCTTGCTCGTGGCTGCCCCACGACTCCCAACCACCTCTGAAAGCCGTATCTGTATATAACCTGTGGCCCTGGCTGCTGGGGCAGCCCTACTGGTCTGATGCATATGATGTGCTCATATGCCCAACAGTGAAGTAAAAAAGTCGAACAAATACCAAATCACCAGCATCCGGCGATAACCCCGAGCTCTCTGTAGGAAATGCTTGTGGATACTGTGGTGCCCACGCATAGCAAGTATGCTCCTCCACCATCTCAAGCAACACCCCCATCAATGCTCGTGGAAAGCGGCCTCCCTCTAAGTCCGGGAGGGCGAAGCAGGTGATCCCAATCATCATCGGCCACGGTCCAGTAGCGTGTCTCGTGTGGTGCGCGGTACATGTCACCATACTCATACTCTCAACGTGTGATAGGTAAGTCCACGGCGGTGCATCTCCAAAACTTGTAAGATGCGTGTCCATCCCGCGTCTCCGAATCTACGGAAGGCTTTAAGCCTCTCCCTCGATCGGTAGTCGAAGGATGCGAAACACATCCTCGAATGTGATGGTCATCTCTCCGGTCGGAGATGGAACACATTGAGTCGCGGATCCCATCTCTCGATGAGGGCGACCATCAGCCGTGATCTCATCAGCCAGCTGCATGTATCGCATCGGGACTCCGCCGAGTCCACCTCGCGCATGATCGCCCAATGAGCCGCGAGATACGTGTGGCGCATCCGCACAATGGGGGCGAGGCATCCCTATCGCATCGTCAACTACCGCGTGCACAGTAAAACCAACCCACATCCTTAGAGCCTACTCTTTATCCATGACATCTACTTTACCTCTAAGCCCTTTTATCCCCCGACCACACCCCAACTCTATACCACCCC